>OMNZ01094626.1:0-10550 GCA_900303255.1 Lesueurigobius sanzi
CATGTGGTCAGATCAGACCAAAATAGAACTTTTTGGTCTTAACTCCATTGGCTGTGTTTGGAGGAAGAAGGATGATATCATCCCCCAGCATGGGGGTGGAAGCATCATGCTCTGGGGCTGTTTTTCTGCACGGGGACAGGACGACTGCACTGTATTAAGGAGAGGATGAACGGGGCCATGTATTGTGAGATTTTTGCCAAAAGCCTCCTTCCCTCAGTTAGAGCATTGGAGATGGGTCGTGGCTGTGTCTTCCAACATGACAATGACCTGAAGCACACAGTCAGGAAAACCAAGGAATGGCTTCATAAGAAGCATAAAGGTTCTGGAGTGGCCTAGCCAGTCTCCAGACCTAAATCCAATAGAAAATGCAACTCCATGTTGCTCAGCGACTGCCCTGAAACCTGACAGATCTGTATGGAGGAGTGGGCCAAAATCCCTGCTGCAGTGTGTGCAAACCTGGTGAAGAACTACAGGAACCTCAAGTTTGACCTCTGTAATTGTTAACAAAGGCTTCTGTACCAAATATTAAAATTGTTTGACTCAAGGGATCAAATACTTATTTGACTCAGTAATATACAAAAATATTGCTAAATCTATCAGAGGAATTGCAGCAATGATGGAAATTTTAGACCCCTCCATAATTTCTAAGTGGGAGAACTTGCAAAATCAACTGTAGAACTAAGGGAAGCCAGATGGACAAACTTCAGGAGAGTTGGGGAGAGTTGTGTAGTTGACTGCTGTGTTAGAACACACCATCTACCAGGGAATAATACTGAAAATGGGCTGTGCTTTCATTGTTCTGTGATCCTGAAAAATGGTGGCAAAATTCCATTAATGCATTGCACTGTGATGTCAGCTCCAAAGCTCTATATCTGAAAGTTTAAAACCGTGAAATAAAGGGACGACAGACAACAGCTTCAGGTTTTTTTGTCCGTTTTGTGATTTTTTTTTTTTTATTAAAGGAAAAAGCATAATTACTACAAATTACAAAGAACACTAAAGCGAATCACATCAGCCTACAAAGCAGATAGAATGAATATTAAATGTTATAATACAAGATCTCATTCAAGTATTTTACATTTTTCCATTTTATAGATTTTTTTGTTCCTTTCATAGCACAGCGTTTTTCCTCGTGACCAGCCTAAAGGAGGTGACCAGCCTAAAGGACACGGTAATGTTTATTCACATGTTTTCAACGATGTACAGACAGCTGAGTGTTTACTTTATGGCTTCATGGAAACATGTTCGGGTTTTCCTCGTCCGCCGTTCATTCCTGTGTGGTTCAGACTCCATGAGCGCCGTTTTACAATGTTCACACACAAAAGGAGGGTTTCATAGCTTTCAAAATGTCCGACTCGTTCGTTCACGTTTTGGTCCAGTTTGAACATATGAACTTTCACCTGGGAATAAATAAATAAATGTCCTATTCGTGGCAAAGAGGCGTTTGATTATTGCACTGATTCAAGGTTTCTGCGTAGAACTATTGGGAGAAATTGTAAATTCGAAGGCAGTTTCCTCAATATGCTTTTTTCTCACTTTAGAAGCACCTTCCAGGCTCGGATCTCGTCTTTCCTCCGAGGGATTTCTCTTCCTGCCTGATTTTTTGAGAATTAAACCCCCCCCAAAAAAGGAGAAATTTAAACGTTTATACAAGATCCCAAATCC
The DNA here is from genome assembly GCA_900303255.1 of Lesueurigobius sanzi. NCBI lineage: Eukaryota > Metazoa > Chordata > Actinopteri > Gobiiformes > Gobiidae > Lesueurigobius > Lesueurigobius sanzi. The sequence goes on from OMNZ01094626.1 coordinate 1,666, forward strand.
CCTCGGAAAAAATATTTGCAACTAAAATGTCAACAATATAAATCCATATGTTTAAACCTGGTTCTATCCATTATTTCGTTGCGGAAAATCGACTAAATTGTGGCCCTTTTTACACATAAAATGCCTTTCATTTTTACATGGAAACATAAAATGACGAGCCTGGGAAAACCCATGCTGCTCGCGCTCAAATCTTTTCGAACTGCTCAACAGCCTGGAAACCAAGGCCGAAATCTTCGCAGGGATTTGGGGACCAATCACAGAACGGGGGAGGGGCAGCAAGACGATGATGCGTACTGAAGGACAGAGTGGATTAGCTGAGGCTCATACGTCATCGGGTACAAAAGATATGATTGGCTCTGGGCTACTGCAGATGCATAATAGCCATTCGCCCAATAAACGGCTACGGACAATCGTAAACCACACCTCTCCTACCAGAAAATTAATGGGTGGTTCCCAGACTAAATATTCACTTGTGATATTTAGTCTGGTGCTAGCCAGGCTATAAAATGAGAGAAAACTTGCAATAGGGGAGACCGGGGATGATTGTAACAGCACCACTTTGACCAATCGGAGTCCAGAGAAGTGGAATATGATCCTATCGATCTATAATCCTTTCCTCTCTGATCAGGCACAGCACATTTCAAGACTTCAAGTTGATTCATGCTGCTTTACAAAATATTAAAATGCATTTTCTGCCCTCTTTTGTCATGCTAGCTTGCTACTACAATTAGCTGAACATTATAAACCAAGGCGGGGATGGTTATGACACATGATTAAGCAGGTGTTACAACCCACCCCGCTAGTGGGGACAGTTGTAACAGAGGAACTCTGGTTGGACTCCTTCTCATGGTGTTTGTGTTGCGATTATAGGAATCTTATGAGCTGCCATTTGAAAAAGGCTTTGTAGGAGCTGATACGTGTGGAAGAAACCAGCGATAGGTGCGGGAGGAGTGCCAATAAACTATTTCTGTAGTCCTGACTTCCTGAGCACTTTGTGTCTAGTTTCACTCACAACAAATGTAGGTATTTCGTGTAAAAGTTTGAGAGTGTGTCTTTTTACTTGTACAAGCTCGGAATAAACCATTCAACCAATCAAAGCGTCCCAGCCCAAAGATCAGGCCTCAAGCAAGAAGTGTTACGATCATCCCCGGTCTCCCCTACATGTTTTTTTCACATTTATGTCAGTAAAACAAAGCAAAAGTCTTGCCTTGAATCTGTCAAAGGGCCAGCTTCTCCTCAAATGACAAGCACACCATTTTTTAGGCTCTCAGTCTTCCAGAAATGTTGTACAATCCAACGTCCCCCAATCTGATCAACTCAATCCCAATGGAAGCGGAATCGGAGCAAACTTTTAGGTCTGTTTACAGCTTTGTAGAGCTGTCACTAACGATTATTTAGGTCATCGATTAATCAGACGATTATTTTTTTTACGATGAATGGGTTGGCAGCAAAAGGTGCTTAAGTGTAATTTCTTAAAACTTGTTGCCACATGAAGCTAAAGTGACTCCGTTTGAGGACGTGTTGACAGAGTAAACTTAAAGGTAATGTCTGTAGGATGCTCTTTGTACAAGAAGAGAAGCTCTTGTACCTCTAATATTCAGTCTGGGATGGTGAAAGTGAGAGAGCGAGAGGGTCCACTTTCTTATTATGGTCCTAGATTTCTCATGTTTGGAACAATCGGAGCTAAAATATTTGCAAACAAACCTCTATAACCAATCGTAGGCAAAGATTCTTCAGTCTCAGGAGTTGCCTACGATGGACAACTCCTGTACGACTGAGAACTTACAGCCTCCATAACCAATGCCTTTAGAGACATCGTCTAAGTCTGTAACGATTAATCGATTACTAAAATAGTTGACAACTTTTTCAATCGATTAGTTGACGATGAATTGGTTGTTTCAGTCCTACAGCTTTGACAACTTCAACCGAGAAAGTCTGTACAGTTTCTTTGGCCAAATGACGACAGAATTAAACCCATTTGAGTAATTTAGGTCGAGTTATTCGCCTTATAGATTTCTATAAAACACTCTTATGTGTGAACATCCAAAACGCCAGATGTGCTCGCACCAAATGCTTCATGAATTCCACCAAATCTGGGAAACGAACAAAAAAAAAAAAAAAAAGATTCCTGAAAAACCGAAACCGGGGCTGCACAATATATCGCGAAAAATATCGTCTGACAATATTACATGATGCGATATCCGTATCATGAGGAGCCACAACGAATCGCAAAATCACTAAAGTCCTCCGTCTGACGGGGATAGACACAATTTTTTTACAAACTCATGGAACTTCTAAATGTGCAAAAGTTTAGATTCTGTTATCATTTTTCCAATTCAGTTCCATTTCGGCCTGGTTTTAGTCCTGGTTTAGTGTTTTTCTGGAGTCTGGATTCGACACGATTTGCGGAAAACAACATTTCTCGATATTGTGCAGCCCTGATCGCCAACGAATCCTACTGGCACGTTGATCGCACGCTCACGGGTTTGGCCTTGAAGATGACCACTTCAACGGTTGACGATTTGACTTTTGGGGCTTGTTCTTGGTTCGTGTGTGTAATTACTGGGCACATCCACATGAAAATAAAACCTTTAAAGGCCCTATACCTGATTTTTCTATCGTTGACTTTGTTTGCTTTCATCGTTTGTCGAGTTTAGCAACAACTTTCACGATAAGTTCTTGAGGAAACGAACAAAAAAGCTTCATGACGAGATCTGCAGTGTCTTTTCACAAACTTTTACGGTACGGACAAAACCAGCTTAATTCCAGTTTCAGGAAAAAACAAATCAGGTATAGGGCCTTTAATGCCTCTTCTGTGGCCAGTTTAAGATTTGACAACTCCATCTCCAGTCCGTCGTGATCAGGTCGAACATTTGTGGATTTTCGGACAATTCAACCGAAAACCCATCGAGTCGCATTGGCTCCTGTTCTCCGTTTGTAATTTCAACATCAAATTTGAAGAACGGGAACTCATCCCATCGACAAAATGAGAATTCAATTGTTTGTAGGCGATTGACAAAAGGTGGAGCAGCCATAGACGGATGACGAAAAAAAATCTATGGTTTCACCTGCTGTGTCTCGCCTTGAAAAACCTGGGACACAATTTGGTATTTTGTTTGCAAAATGGCCGGCTCCAACCAGCACGGACATGGCGGACTGGAGATTTTTAATTTCGACATTTAAAGAGCCCAAGGACATTCATTTTCAAGCCAAGTGTTACTTTGTGGATCACATTGGCTAAAAAAAAACGGATAAATTGATGGTTTTGGAGGAATGCATGGACTCATGGGACAATGGCCTCAAAACTGGGACTGTACCCGGTAAACTGCAAAAAGTATTATTTAAATGAGTTCTTGAAATAGGCGGAAAGCCAAATTATCTGCCAGTGGAAGAATAGTTTTTGCACTTTTGCACAAGACAAATCTAAATACACTTGAAATTAGACTCTTATTTAAGTGCGAAAACACTCGTTCCATCGGCAGATTCATTTCCCGATGTTCAAATATGCTTAATTCAAGGTAAAACATATTTCCACAATACTTTTTGCGGTGTAAACTGGGACACCTGGCCACCGTATCAAAGTGCGTCTGTCCACCGCGGCGCCATGGAGTTGGATGAAAGCGAAAGTCGAATTTGACCGAAGTGATTCCCACTGCTGCCTGCGGGGGGAGCTCCAGGGCCGTATCCGAATGTCCACACCGTTCCCTACATGGCGTACTATATCGTGGACACGTGGGCCGATATAGACCACGATGCACTGCGAACGGCCGACTGGACTCAACACGGATGAATGAAACTCTCCCAAACGCTGCTTTGAGGATTATTTATGAAGAATAGCCCCTTAAATATAACCCACTACGGGGAAAGGTTGCTAACGTTAGCTGCTTACCGTTAGCTCGAGATCGCTAGCTTCTCTTCTTAAGAAAAATGCAACAATCAAAGCAGTTTTCTTCATTAATGTAAAATCCATGTTGAGTAAAACTTTTCTGACGTCTATAAATCTATAAATATTAAACTGTCTCTTGAATTTGATCGGTCTTGGTCACAGCGTTTCATAATTAGCGGAGTTTGGCTAACCTTACAACAGATGTACAGGGTTCCCACTTTTTACTTGAAATTATCCAGGTAATTTCCAGGATTTTCCAAGTCTTTTAAGCAATAAAATAATGGTTAAAGCCTGTAGCCTTTCGGTCTGAAGAGATTCGAGCTCAGACGTGCAAAGCATGCGTTTTCTTCGGAACATGCTAAAATGGGGGGTTCGGGGGGTCCTCCCCTGGGAAAATTTTGAAACAGAAGATACATTTTGACGGTGTTCTGGCGCAGAATGAGCTAGTCTTTAGTCTGGTGTGGTGGGCAAACTAAAAGCAAAGGGAGGAGAAATATAATAGGTTTTTCCAGGACATTTGGTAATTTTTTTTATTTCCCATGTGCTATCCATGACTAGAAAAAGACAGGTCATTCTCCAGGTTTTCCAGGTAGAGTGGGAACCCTGATGTAGCGCACTGCTCACCATTTCCTCCTCCGCAGATCATGCTTGGCCAGGAGAAAGCAGGGCGCGTTCTTGCCAACAAAATGAGTCCACTATACTATATAGTCTCCTACACAGCGCCGGACTGTAGCAAAGGAGTAGTTGGGGAATAGTGTGGACATTCGAACACAGCCCGGGCCAAATCCTCCCCAGCCCCTGGCCCCTGTATATCAAAGCAACTGTGCGATCCTTGCAGAGACATCATTTGAAGAACCTTTTCAAGCCCGTTCTTGAGCCACATGCGCAGGAGATGAACACTTTTAAGGCTTTCGAGACGGGAGACAAAGTACGTGCGGCGAAATTCGGAAAAAACGCATCCGCCGCGTGATCCGACCTTTCTGACCGCCGCACGAGCCCCGTCGGGGTAAAACGCATCCTCGTCCGCGGGAGTAACGATGTCTCCTGGGATTCTTCTTGGCAACTGTGTACTGTTTTAGCAACTGACTTCGACATTCCCTTTTTGCCGACGGCGCGCTCCGCGAAAAACAACGCTACAGGAAAACACTGCGGGGGGAAAAGTTAATTAAAAAGCATTAAAATATAATCATCATGAGATCTTTTTTTTTTCGTTGTTCCTTTAAAAAAAAAAAAAACTTGAAGTACACGTTTGTAAGGCAATATATATAATCTGATCTATTCACAATAAAACAAGTTACTATCGTCATCAGGGAGAGTCTGATCTCTTCATCGGTCAAATTCACATTAGGAGGAAGGTCTTGAAGCACTCTCCTCGCCCCCGAAAACTCAAAAGTCCCATTCGTTTTTCCCGTAGACGTTTCAGAAGAACCAACGATCGATGAGGCTTTGGAGAAACTTGAATCCATTTGCTCCACTTTTGCGTAATAATGTCCCGTTTCGAAGGCAGTGGTGGACAGTAACGGAGCAGAAAGTACACGTTTCAGGTACTTTTACTTTACTTGAGTACATTTTAAGATGAATACTTTTTACTTCATTACATTTCAGAACCTGTGTCTGTACTTTCTACTTGAATAACGGTTGATTTTGTTTTCAAAGTGACCTCACTGTGACGGACAGCTGAAGAATCTAGTTTGTTCTCTTGGACCTGGTTTAGTCACAGTTTAGACTTTGTTTAGGCCTGATTTAGACCTGGTTTAGACTTTGTTTAGGCCTGATTTAGACCTGGTTTAGTCCTAGTTTAGACTTTGTTTAGGCCCGATTTAGACATGGTTTAGTTCTAGTTTAGACTTTGTTTAGGCCCGATTTAGACATGGTTTAGTCCTAATTTAGTCTTTGTTTAGGCCTGATTTATACCTGGTTTAGTCCCAGTTTAGTCTTTGTTTAGGCCTGATTTAGACCTGGTTTAGTCTTTGTTTAGGCCCGATTTAGACATGGTTTAGATCTAATTTAGTCTTTGTTTAGGCCTGATTTAGATGTGGTTTAATCTTGGGTTAGACCAGGTTTAGTCCTGGTTTAGACTTTGTTTAGGCCTGATTTAGTCTTGGTTTAGTACTGGATTAGTCTCTTTTCCCCCACTTTTCTTTACCAAAATAACCAATCAAATCGTGTGGAGATTTGAGTCAGCTTTAGTGTCATATTAACTACTTTTGATTTACTTTTAGTAAGATTTGAGTCAGCAAAAATACAACTTTGACTGCAATTCTGACACAATATTCAAGATGTTTTTGCAGTGCTATAGACGTTCAGGCCTGGCCTAAGCGCACACCAAGCTTTCTTACTTCTCCTAAAAAAGGCTACGGGAAAAACCAATGGGCTTCTTTTGTTTTTCCACGTGGGGAGCCAGACGTTCGTTCGCGCTCTCCGTCCGATATCAAGTGTGTCCGAAACATCGCAAACTGGTTCCTGTCCAGGCCGAGTTGGTTCAAGTTACTCCAGATTTTGTTTCCAGTCATGAAACAAAAAGACAAACAAAAAAGAAAAACTGTGGAAGTGATTGCAGCTCGTGGCGACGGACAATGTTGGAGAAGTCGGAGATTACCGGAGTTACCAAACCAGGAAGCTCTGAGAGGAAGCCCCTGCCTACTTTTTTACATGGAATTTGTTCGTTTTTGACGGATGGTTTTGACGACGCGGGTCGGGTAACAGGCTGGATGACGCTTGGAAGACGGTTTCAAACGAAAAGGAATCCGTTTTGAGGAGGAAAAATTGGCAGACTTGAGGAAAGGATGAATTTTGATGCTGTACAATCAAAAACAAGAAGGTAGCGGCACATTTTCGAAGCAGTAAAACCATTAAAATAAGGCAACTTTCAATAGTAGTTCCATAGTGAGGTCTTTTTCTCCACTCATTTGGTTCATAGTTTCGCTTCCACCCCCCTGGGAATGGCGAGTTTTAAAGTGTTTTAGTCGTTCCCGGGGGGTGGGGCTTAATAGCGTCTGCCGGTTCCAACCCACTTTGGTCCAAGCTGGATGATGTAGTAGTGGAGCGTGGCGGCCACCAGAGGGCGCCAATGAGGTGTGTGCAGTTCAGTCGCTCAAGGTTTAGGTCTCCACAAAAAGGTTCTCCAATCAGAAATATGATTAATATTGACATCGAAAAGATGATTGGAGGGGCTCAGAAGTGGCGAGAAAATTAAATATTTAGGATATGCCGACGTGGGGGAAGTTGAAGCGAAACAAAATAATAATAAAAAAAAAATAGCCTCATCAAGACTAAAAGAAATAAAATCAAAAGTTAGCGCCACTGTGGTTAATCCAGTCTTTTTTTCTCTCAGTGGAGCAGAGTTGTTTACACCTCGCTCCGTGTGGGGAAACCGGAGACTTGCAGACCTTTCTTTTTAGTTTTAGTGAAACTTGTGTGTATCCGGAGAGCTACTTGTGCGCGGGGTCAGCAGAGGAGGAGGTGGTGGCTTTGTGGGGGGCGGGGTTGGCTTCGTCCTTGGCCGCGGCGGTGGAGGTGGTGGTGGTGGTGGTGGTGGAGGCGGTGGCGAGGGGAGCCAGGGTGGAGCCTGAGCTGCTCGGGCCTCGGCCGATGGAGCTCTGCGAGGGGTGTCTGCGCCGGCTGTCCCCGCTCGAGGAGTGACGTCTGCGGCCGCCGTCCTCCATCGGCGGCTGGGGAACAGGAAGGAGACATTTAGAGCTGGGTCATGTGTGTTCAGGGTAGAGGTGGGAGATAGATCGTCTACTAGGGCTGTCACGAACGATTATTTTTTTAGGTCATCGATTAATCGGCCGATTATTTTTACGATTAATCGGTTGGTGCAAAAAGGTGCATGGAAAGTGTAAAAAAAAAGCTTTTTGCACATGAAGCTAAAGTGACACCGTTTGAGGACGTCTTGATGGAGTAAAGTTAAAGCTAATGTTTGTAGGATGCTCTTTGTACAAGTTCCACATGTCATTCCTCATTTGAGAACCTCTAAAATTCACTCTGGGATTGTAAAAGTGAGAGCGAGAGAGTCCTCTTTCTGCTCGGATTAGATTATGATCCAAGATTTGGAACAATCAGAGCAAAAATATTTGCAAAAAAAACTTCTAGAACCAATGCCTTCAGAGTCAACATAGTTTTTTCACAAAAAATACAAAATTTTGATGTAATTCTTACTCTGTCTGAGTCTGTATATTCCAGAAACGATTAATCGATTACTAAAATAGTTGACAACTATTTCAATAATCGATTAGTTACAATAGAGTATCTTCAAAGTAAAGAAATTTACAAAAATTTACATATATTTGATGTGTAATCTCTCAAAAAAAAGTATAATAATGTTCTTTTTTCTGCAGTTTATTCATTCAATCAAAAGAACATTATACTTATATACGTTTTTCTTCTTCATTATCCATTTTTTGGCTGGTGCGACTTATACTCCGGAAAACACAGTACTTTAGATTCTCAATTTTGATTAATTTGAATTAAAAACGCAAGACCCTTAAGGTTCCCTGAAAAGACTGAATCATTTTTACTGTATGTTGATATCTGTGTAAAGTAATACACAAACATCAACGTTCGCACTCACGTCGATCCTGAAGTCCTCGAGGCGTTTGAACTTGCTCAAATACTCCTGAAGCTTGGGCTCAATCTCCATAGTTTTGGCTTTGGAGTATTTCAAAAAGGCCCAGAACTTCTCTAGTCCGTACAGTTGGCCTGGAGGAAACACGAAATCACACAGTTAGAACCGAACGATGAGCAAAACGACAAGTTAAGGTGAGAGGCTGAAAAAAATGGCCAAAAAGGTTGATATTTTCAGCGATTAAATCTAAATAAAGGACAGAGCCAGGTTGAAATGTATACTGTATAAACTAGTGCTGTCAATCGGGGACATTTTGAGTATAGTTGAAGATAATGTTTGTAGGATTCACTCTTCGTGGTTGGAGACATGACGACACAAGTATGTGAACATTTGAAAGCTAAGAACATCCAGAAATCAGTGACTGAGCTTAAA
>OMNZ01094629.1:0-15368 GCA_900303255.1 Lesueurigobius sanzi
ACTGCGCTTGTGGATAAGAAGGACTCCCGCTTAAACATTAATTTAATAACATTAATTTCATGTGAGTAGTTTCTTTATGCTAAACAAGGATATTTAACACTGTCTTATGTTTAGGTTGAGGGTTAGGTTTAGAAATGCACATCTCGACAAGGGTGCGTGTCTCGACAGAACACCGGTCCAGTTGTTCTGTTGCAGTTTGTGGCATAGTACAATTTTCAAATAGACCTTAATCTCAGATACACGAAGCAACAGTTATGCTTTATTTTTCTTTATTTGTGAAAACATTGGTGCCGTTTGCCCCTTTTTTTGCCAGTGCGTATTGGGCTTGGTCATGTTTCGTGGGCCGGATTGAAGAGCTAGGCGGGCCGCATTTGGGCCTTCGTTGCCTTAGTTTGGTCACCTCTGACCTAGATTCTGTCCTTTTCCCTCTTGTCTGATATACAAATCCACAACACAATCCTCATTTGGCCATTACACAATCGTTTCCATTGCTAGAAAGCGCCTTAGATAACACCATTACTTCCATTCTTAATTTGACCAATATTTTGACAGGACACATAACGGTCCAGTTTGTGATGGAAACTAAAAAGCTATCATTAGCCCGTCTCTCAGCGTTTCACAGCCCACGGCCCGGCTTCAAAGCTCACTGCCATGTTCCTGACGTCCCTCTCGGTTAGCCCCGTGTGGTTGAGCTGCCCCTTTGGCTTTAGATGTGTGGCACCCCTTAACTTCCTCATTTCTTTAACTAGTCCCACACCAACATACATGCATGAGTGGCTCTCCCTAATCCTGTCCCGTGTTTTTTTTTCTTTTCTGTGGCACCTGCAGATCCGCAGCGCCCCGGGAGGTGACCATCAAAGGCCCGAGCGCCGCGCCATGGACGACCAGCTGAGAGGGGGGGGCACGGACTTAATCAAAGACGAAGCCGGTGTGACCAGATGAATGAATGGACACTCACCTTCTCCGGGGGACAGAGGGGGCGGAGCTAATTACCAGCGGTTTGATGCATCCCGCCATATTTGTTTTTTGAAGTGCGGGTGCTTTTAAACCCCTAATCAAGCAACACGGATGGATTTGAATTGGACGGCAAGATTCATCGCGGCTGAAATGGAATCGCGATTGTAAAATGAAATCTGCTAACCTTGTAGTTTAGAGTTCTACAAACATGTTCTGAAACGCATGGGATTGTACCATTAGTTTAGCAGTTTATATTTCAGTCGGCTCTCTAATGTTAATGCTGCACACGGAAAGCAGAATCTTGAAAAACCCGTTCGCAGAAGAATCTATTTCAGAATTTCAAACCAGTGAACGATATTTTACCTCAACTCTGCTCTTAACAAATGATTCAAATGTAAATGCGAAACTTGTCCAAATCAGGATGCAAATTCAGTAACTTATTGACGAATATCTCATGAATGAAAAACACAGAAATTAAATGATTCGGTGATATTCAGTGTTATGGTTCAGGTCCCGATTGTCTCTATAGGGAAGTTTGTCATCTGCATTTGACATCCAGAGACCAATCTCTAGATATTCAGCGAGATTTGTGGTCAGGAGACAGGAGTACCTAGCTGGAGGATTAGCCTGTTACCCCACCGCAAGCCCAAAGTAGCTGTGATTTGCCACAACAATCTGACTCCTCATGGGAGTTAGCGTGATTGAATTTTTTGGAACCTGTATTATTTTTCTTTCCATCTTGAACCCGGCCTGTTCTTGGTGATGAAATATTCTTGCCTTCAATTTCACCAAATGTAGATCATTTTTGGAAGTTTGGCAGATATTTTGCTCTTTCTGGTTCATGGACAGTGTCAGAATCCAGGATCAATCGACTTTTTTATTATATTTTTCCCCTAAAGGACACTATAGTGATGTGAACAGTTGAACCTTGCAATGCTTATTATGAGTGTCCCATCCACGATGTTGGAAGCCGAGAGCAGCAGCGAGGGCAGCACCTGTACCTCCGCCACAACCTCGGACTCCTCCAAACATGCCGCCCCGCCTGCCCCTCCCTTACCGCCTCCGCCCCCACCCGGAGCCCCGCCCCCTCCTCCTCTACCGGGCAATCACGGTGGGCGGAAGAAGCGTAGAGTGCGGAGCTTTTTCTGGAAGCCCATCCCGGAGGAGAAGGTGCGGGGTAAGCCCAACATCTGGACCATGGCAGTGCAGCAACAGCAGCAGTTTCAGATCGACGTGCGCTCGGTGGAGGAGCTGTTCGGGCAGCAGGAGGAGATGACCACAGGGGTCAGGGGCCTGACCGCCTCCGCCGGGGGGTCAACACAAGTGCCCAGGGCCCGATCCTTCAAGGAGAGCACCAAAGAGGAGGTAAGAGGAGATTCTGGTCAGAGAATGAGAGTTATCAGACAAAACCAACATGGCTACACATTGGAGTACTAGTCACATAGCACTGTGTATAATATGTGTGTACATAAGGCACTACTGGTACCCAAAGAAATGTCGGGATCATTGCTGTCCCCTAGTGCAAACACACACCTGGAGTAGTATCTTTGCTTGATTCCAAAAGGTTTGTGTAATCCTGTTTACTTTGGTAATTTTGCCTTCTACTGCAGAAGCACTCTTATTTCCAGGATGGATTTTGCTGCATAGTATCTGCTTTTCTGAGTCAGTGTCTTTTTTTTTACACCACCAACAAATACTTGTTATTTTTGTTTTTTTCATTGAAGACAGGCAATTAGCATTCAAGCCTGCAGAGGATGCTAAAACCAAACAAGATACAATTCAACACAGTCCCTGGTGATACATCAATAAATCAAAACTTTATCTATATATTACTTTTCATACATTTCAATTTGCCCAAAAGCAGATTTGACCCAATAATGAAAGAAGACATTTAGGAGACCCTTAGTTGTACTGTGACATGGCAGTGTCACTGTGCATCCTAAAGAATCCTATTGGGCTGATGCCTCCCCATGTGAATGACTCGACACTATTGTATGGCCATATTATTAAGCTCTGCATTGGCCAACAACATTTCCTTCTGTGTATGTATTTACTGGATGGAAGTTAGTGTTGATAGAGTGGAGCTTGGAGGTTGATGGTAAGTTGCTTTTCCCAGTGATTTGACAGTAAGTATCCTTTTGGATGTTAAAGCCCCACAATGACAAGTAAACAGTGACAGTGTGTTCTATAGCCACTGTTGTGTAGTCTATGGCCCTTCAGGGACACATTTAAGATGGGTGCAAAGTTTCAGCTGCTCTTTCAGTAAACATTGTTCCCAACGCATCACAAAATGTTTGTGTCACCTAGACACTTCAGAGGAACTTGACACCCTCACGTATGTACATAGTGTCACTGACAAATAGCTTACTCACATCTTCTCACTATGCAATGTAGTTCAAAGTTATTCCAGGAAGCAATTACCAAGCAGTCCTCTGGGAGATTGTTGTTCATTGACAGTAAAAATGTGTCTGTTCTGTTTAAAAAATGCTAATTTAATCTTTGTGTACCAATAATTACCAGTAGCCACTACTGCCAAATGTATTCAGTGCTTTTAAATGAACTTTAGGGAGAGGACTCCTACTGGCACCCAGAGTCAGGACTAAACACAGTGGAGACAGTTATATGTAGCTAAAGTCTGGAACAGTTCTGAAGATGTATGACAGGCCTCTACTCGACAATGTTCTAATTAAACAGTTTGTTTTAGCTGTGCAGTGTGCATATGACACTATTATTGATGTTTTATTGATTTGATTTGGCTTTAAGAGCATTTGTGTGTATGATTTTAAAGGTGCATTGTAAAACTTTTTACAATGCACCTTTTAGCATTTGCCTGAAAATCAATTTTATTTCAAGTTATTATAATTGCTTGCTTAGTTTTGCCTGTGATTATGGCCTTCAAGGCATAACTGAGTTAACGTAAATTGCCCCTAAGCCTTATGTTTCAACCTCATTAAAAATGTATGTACTGTACACAATAGCGCTGATGTGACCTGCTGGAATTTCTAGCTCTAAATAGTGGCGAGGTGTGAGTACAATATTGGAAGCAGTACAGTAGTAAGGTGTCACTAATGACCTGCACTAGAGCCAGAGGAGTTTTGTCCTTGGGTTATAGTGTGGGAGTGGTTGGTGGTGGTGGTCAAAGGGCTGATGGTACAGATTGACAATGGGCTTAGGGGGGGGCGTGGTGTCCCCTATAGCATACCCTATACAGACTAACAGAAGCAAAACTTTCCACAATGCATGTTGAAAAGTAGTGAGCATGTAGACCACAATGCACTGCGAGCGTCAGAGGTAGCCAACTTTCTTTTTACTGGACACAACATGCATGAATGAAAACATCACAAACACTGTTTTAGTGTTTTGTATAATTTATACTTTATATAAACAACTTAAATATAAACCATTTCAGTGAAAAGTTGCTAACGTTAGCTGCTAGCCTTTAGCTTTGGATCGATAGCTTTTCTTCTCAGGCCTCGGAGCCTCAGTCAGCTGGGACTGTATGCTCCCAAAGTTCAGAACATCTTTTGGACAATCCAGCTTCTCCTTCAAGGTAAACTAAACTGTGGAACTCTCTCCCCACTGGCCTAAAACTACAAACTAATATGAACATCTTCTGCAGAGAGCTCAAACAGTGGTTCAGATTGAGTATAAGATTGAGTGTAAAATGTGTCTCGTTTTGATTCTTGTATGAAATGTATTTTATCTATTGTAATTTAAAAGCCCTCCATGGACTAGTGTTGCAAACTATCACATGTGCTATAACACTTCAAAAGAATGCATCTGGTTCGTCCAATGTTATTGTTATTTCCATATTCAATAAATAAATAAAAATGCAACAATCATTAGTGTAAAATCCATGCTGAATAAAGCTTATCTGACTAAAACAAACTGTCTCTTGAATTTGATCAGTCGCAGAATTTCATAATTAGCAGAGTTTTGCGATCTTAATAGTAGATGTAGTCACTCATTTTGTTGACATTCTGGACACACAGCTCACTACTCTCCCTTCGCTGCAGGTAACGTCACTGTGGCGCTTGGGTCACGTGATCAGCGCCCGAGAAGCAAGTAGTGCGCTGTGTGTCCGAATCACCAACAAACTGAGTCGACTATATAGTAGTGTGGGACTAAATAATAAACGAGGGGTTAGGGTGAACATTCTGACACAACCTGTTTTCTATGATGCGCTGAGAACTGGGGATTGAATGGATGAGGGCCTTACAGGTGCCCTGCCCTTTTTTGTGGGGGGAAAAACTTGATATTAGTGCATATTTGACCTTTTATTGACACAGTGGCTGTGTGGGTGCAGCATGGCACCTTTATTCTCCATCACAGTGGCCTTTATGATGCTCCAGGATCAATTGTTTTTAGGGTTTTGTACCAGAAACCCTTGATCCTGGAGCATCATAAAAGCCGCTGTGATGAAAAGCAAAGGTGCTATGCTGGTGCACACAGCCACTGGGTCACTAAAAAAATCAAAATAAATAAAAAGTTGCATAATGCACCGTTAAAGGAACAGAACAGACAAACTAAACTGAAACAAAGGGAATCTTTAAATAAGGCATTTTTTGATAACCAATACAATAAGACAGCCATTCCCAAATTTGAGAGTGTTGCGTCCCCCTTGTACATCCAAAGATCTCTTGTGGGCCCCCAATGATAAGAATTCACGTTTTTAAAAAGACAATACCGTAAATTAGATTGTATATAAACAAGTTAATATAAATTGCATTATAGACTAAATTTATTTTGATGTGACAATTTGTGGACAACCTTTGGAGGCCGCCCTGCATTGCCTCTGAGGACCCCCAGGGGGCCCAGGACCCACTTTGGGAACCAGTGCAATAAGATAATGATCGAGAAATACCTGAAAAAAGCATAATATTCATTTTGCCAGATGAAGGAGGCTGTTGAGAGAAAAACATATATACTGTACATAGCTTAGGCTAAAACAAGAAACTCCTCATGTCTGCCTATCTGTGTTTCAGATCTGCATCCTGGACTCAAAGAGAGGGATGAATGTGGGCATTTTCCTCAAACAATTCAAGAAGTAAGTCATGCCTTTGTTCTGTAATAGATCTTATCATCGTGAGTGATTCCCAGAAGCACTGCACAGATAATAACGTCACATCGCTAACAGTAAAATATGAGATGAGCATTGAATATTAGCGATAGCCTCTCGGATAAACACTTACAGTAATGATGGCTTCATGATACACTGTCTGTATTGTATTGTATTGTTAGCGCAATAGAGCACAACACAACAACATATGATGAGCTCCATGATGAGGCGAGACGCTGCAGGTGAAAAGAGAAAATAATAATAATTTAGAGATAACTAGTTGGAACGTTTTTTTGAAAAAGCTTATTATTAATGTAAAAAAAACAAAAAACGTTATAATTGTTCATATAAATAGATGAAGAAATAATGAAGTAATTAGAGACATTATTGTGAAGATCAGGCAGTTTATTTGTTTCCTACTAAAGGTTTATATGTGAAGACTGAATTTGCAGAAACAGATAAGTGCCATTGACAAAAATTGCCTGTAATTTTCTTTTTGTGTAGCTGTGTTTTAAATGACCCCATCTATTTTAGTGAATCTGATATATTAAGCCACTTGTTACTTGTTATTGATCAAATCAATTAAACTTTACTTTTACTGGTCACCTGTAGAGTATGGCAGTAAATATCTAAAAAGATTTAGCAAAAAATTCTTTGCACAATATAATAATAATTTGCACAATCAAATAACACAGTGTCTCCCCTCAAAAAGGTGAATAGTCCCTTTTCTTCAGTCAGAAATTTAAATAAACCTCTGAAGAACAATTGTTGGCGTGAAGAAGTGAATAACTTGGCTGTGAATCAATGTGTTATTAGTTCTATTGTTATGAATGAATAGGTTTAGGAAATGCCTGGGATTAGTACCAGGCTGCGTAGTGTGTCGTCAATAAACCAGGACGGCTCAGGATCTAAAGTCTGTACTTTTGCATGGTTTGTCCATTTGCATGGCTCCCCACACTATTTCACTGGCATTTGACTGTCAGCCCCCTGAAGTCATCCATGAGTCACTACAGCAGCACAGTCACATGGGAAACAATGTCATTAAAGGATTAATCTCATGAATGTTGAGATTTATTAATCACACATTTTTATCTGTTTTAAATGTCCCTTGAATTGTCATTTTAATACTATAATCAACAGGGAACAGTGGATAGGCTGTGTGCAAATGTTTTTTTTTTATTGAAAAGGTGTAGTAAATAATTCAAAGTAAATTGAATTGAATAGTGTTATATTTCACACTAACATTCATTACAGTTTTTACTGTAGCCACTTTTCTGATTATAATTCCACTAATATATGCTTCTATGAACATCAAAGGTTATAAACCTGACTTTCTATGTGCCATCTGTGTTTATTCTCCATATATTTGCATTTTTGATTAAAAAAAACAAACAAATGTTACCCCATAGATTTGCTCATTTTTGGCACAAATCTTACTTCATACTTTTGCCCTCCATGTTCTATGTAAACAGAAAACAAGATAGCAGCTTTTTATATGAAAATTGAAATATATATATTTTATCGACCCAGTGGCTGTATGGGTGCAGCATGATGGTACCTTTGGGGAAAAAGGACGGAGAAGCGCTGTGTGGGCACGTGCGTAAAAACGTATGAAAAGTGAATCAGGTGCTCAATTGGAAAAAAGGGGTGCTTCTTAATGCTTCATCAAAAAAGCATGAGGCATGATGAAGCATGATGGCACCTTTGCTTTCCATCACAATGGCCCCTATGATGCTCCAGGATCAATTGACTCTGTGCATAACGTTTGAGTCAAGCTAGCGCCACCTCCACAAACGCCACCTTCATTTCCAGTTGCGGTATTAGCATAGCATAGCATTAGCATATTCTACTTACCCTCTTGTTGTGGATGTGTGAACTCGATAGCCCTTTTCCCTCTTGCTTATTGGAGCAGGAGAAAGCGAGTCAACTAACCTGTGGACGTCGTTGATGGTTACTGTATCGAGTTGCATACACAGCTACGAGGCCATGTTAATACCTGAACCGGAAATAAAGGTAGCGTTCATGGACATAACGCTAGCTTGATGCAATCGTTATGTGCAGAGGTTTTGTAGCAGAAATAGGGTGACCAGATGTCCCAGTTTACCCGGGACAGTCCCAGTTTTGAGCCCTCAGTCCCATGTCCCTGTGAATTTATCTGAAACCATTGATTTGTCCCAGTTTTACACAACCTCTGTCCCAGTTGTCCCAGTTTTTTCGCCAGTGCCACGTCCAAAGCCGCATATTTACTTGATACTTCATGATTTTTGACCAAGACAAAAAATGTGACCAAAAAATGCAGAAAGAAAAATAAAAAAAACGGGAAAAATAAAAAAAGCAATAAAAATGTGAGAAAAATTATGAAAAATGGAAAAAAAAAGATGACAAAAATCATGGAAAAATTATGAAAACATGAAAAAAAAAAAAAATTATAAATTATAAAAAATATAATAATAACCTGCAAATATATAAGAAAAAAGACGAAAAAATTATGAAAAAGAATACAAAAAAATCTCATTTTTGTCCCAGTTTTAATTGTGAAAAATCTGGTCACCCTAAGCAGAAACTTACGAGAAATCCTTAAAAACAGTTGATCCTGGAGCATCATAAAGGCCGCTGTGATAGAAAGCAAAGGTGCCAAGCTGCACCACACAGCCAGTGGGTCAATAAAGTTCAAATACGCACTAATATCAAGTTGTTTCTTTCACGTAAGACATTTTTTTTTAGGTCAAATTGAATAGTACCCAACAAAACTCAACATGCAATTGTGAGTTGAAGTACCCAATTTCCCTTTCCAGTTACTTGAAAAGCATCTCTAAATGGTCTCTTTCAGGTCTAATCGCGCCATTGTGGAGGACATTCGTAAAGGAGAGAGTAAAGCGTACGGCTCCGAGCTGCTCAAAGACCTGCTGAAGCTGCTGCCGGATGTGGAGGAGGTCCGTGCATGTCTCCAAAGTCCTACACACTTCAGACCCAACGTCATGGGGGAAGCGATGTCTAATACAATCGTGCTTTTCTTTTCTTTTTCGCGAGCAGGTGAAGAAGCTACAGGCTTTCAAAGGAGATCCGGACAAGCTCACGCTGGTTGACTCCTTTATGTACCTGCTGATCCAAGTGCCACGGTAGGATAGGTTTGATTCTAAAGGGGGATTGGAAAAGAAAACAAGACGAGTTCTGTGACGGAGGATTTATTGTTAATCCAGTTGCAAAGAGCACAGAGAGGAGGTCTTTTGATCTGTAGATAAATATATGTCTCGGCTATTATGGAAACACTGCTAACAAGTTTCTATATGGTAGTAATTTAGTGATTTAGTGTAATTACTTTAACATATATTTGGGATGGTCCTGGTGGCTTTAATGGTAGTCTCAATGTATTACAAATTTAAGGCGAGACACTGCAGGTGTATAAGGGGAAAATATGAGTGTGCGTGATAACAATTGCTGTATATTACTGACATGAGATAAAAGTTTTCTGCATAAAAATGGCCAAATGCTATTGCCTTTATATTTGGAAACGAAATGGCAAAATCTATTTTTTATTTTGTTGAAAGGGACCAATCATGTGATAACGTTGTTCTCTCGTGAAAAACAGAGTGGTTTTTTGTCATTGAGTGAAGCTGCATGTTCAGTCCATCTCTTTCTCCAGAGCACCACTGACTGATGTCATGAGCCTTTCATATCCATGAAGCCTGACCAACTAAGAAGACAGTCTTTTCCTGTTCCATTCAAAAACAATGTAATGTATAATTTTACCTTGTCTAGTCTCCCTGGAGTTCAGATGGGGATGATGGACAGGTGGATTAACCAGATAGTGAATCTCAAGGTGCGGTCGTATCTAAACAAACATGGCTGCTTACGCAAGTGAAAATGAACAAATAAAAATCATACAGGCGAGGCATTAAATAGATATATGAGAGGAAATGCCTTCTACCAAATGTGAGAGACATGCTATAAATAAACAAGTGTGGATTAGACACCAATGCTTAGGTGTCCAAAAGCATTTCAAACAATTTGAATTGAAAAATGAAATATGTGGTCTTTAGTTTTAACAGCATAACGCATATCACTAAACACATAGGAAGGATCTGGTTTGCTTATTGCAGAGGCAAAGGTGTGTCTAAATTGGTTGCTTTTTTGCTTTTCTCATCGATTCATCAGTTTCCTATAGTTTTTAATCAATTAATTACAGTCAATATATCCTGCAGAATGACTATTGCAACAACACAGCATCAGTAGAGTAAAACTAACCTGTCTCACGATGGTCTAAACCCAGCTCATGATCCCTATTAGTGGGTGAACAATCCAACGCTTGGTGAATTCTGCTTCACAATGATAGGAAGAGCTGAAGGAACAAAAAGCGACGTTGCTATGAAAGCTTGGTTTTCCACAGTATCAAGTAGCACAGTACCAAGTACCACAGGGATAACTGTCACAAGCCAGTTATCCCTGTGGTAACTTTTCTGACACCTCCTGCTTAAAAAAAGTCAGAAGTTACCTTGAGGGCGACAGTGGCGCAGATGGTTGAGCGGGTTGTCTCATGATCGGAAGGTCGGGGGTTCGAATTCCTCTGGTTGTGTCCTTGGGGAAGACATTTCACTCAATGCCTATGTGTGAGTGGTTGGTGGTGGTTGGAGTTGGTGCAGATGTGAGCAGCCTCGCTTCCCAGAGGAAACTGTGGCTACAAATGTAGCTTATCAGCATGGAGTGAATGATGTGAGAAGCGCTTTGGGTGTGACTTGTGTCATATGAAAAGCACTATACAAATAAGATTCCCTTTCCATATGTTTAGATTGATTTTAGATATTTAAAAAGTTAACAGTTCAATCTTTGAAGCAACTGTTGTTTGTGATACAGGGCTATACACAAATAAATGGATCAATTAATGAATAAATTGATTAATCCTCTTTCAAACCGCTTTGAAGACGACCCGATCTATCATTTGCACCACTGTTGCCCCCGATAGTGGGACTGGTACTTTCTCCTCTGGGCGACAAATAAGCAGCCCTTCTCGAACTAGCCGCCTAGTAGCCGTCTGACTGTGCTTGTTTGTAAAATAGTCATAACTTTAAGTCTGTTTTAAGTTTGAATGGCCTATATTTTTAAAGATGTTGGAGTTTCCCAACACTTTTTTTTTTTGGGAGGGGTCATGAAGTGTAAAGATGACACTTTTTTATGTTTAATTTCATCTTGAAGCTCTTTATCTTGGCTTCCAGCGCTGTTGAACATTAGATTACAGAAGCTTTATATTGCATTTATTGTCTGTCTAAAATGTCAGCTCACACAATCCAGCCTCCTAAGTGCCAGTTCGTATAACAGATAGTACTCGATTGTATTACTAACAACTACACTTTGCCCCCCAGGTTCGATGTGCGTCTCGAGGCCATGGTCTTGCGTGAAGAGTTCTTCCCCTCCTCTGCCGTGATGAGCAATGAGATCCATGTCATCCGCGTGGCCACGAAAGGTAACGGCAGCCTCATTCAGACAGCTGACCCAGATATGTGAGCTGTCACCCGGGCAGAGCACCCATGAGGCAGCGGGGGAACGTGACACCCAGTGTGACTTGCACTGTAATAGCATGACACCACTCAACTGATTTTAATAGCACTCGGAGTTATGTCACTCGCAGATCCGACACGCAAAGTCCAACAGGATGGGTTTCAGTCACAGGATATTCTGCTGTTATGGGCGCCATTTTGGGGACTTTTCACCATTCAAAAGAGAGATTTACATTTTTTTATTTGTACAAACATCTTGGGGGTGAAACACGAACAGTGGGTTAAGAAGGTTTAGGATTAACTTGATCAATTGAGCAGATTCTCCTACTCAGGTTAGAGGGTTGCTCTGAAGTGATGGGGGAGTGCACTTGCTTGGTTAGCTGCCTCTCCAGGGTCTGGCTTTCGATCGCCCCCATCGATATTGTTTAGACAATTATATCCAAATTGTTGTTTGGACGATATGCAAAACTGGAATATTGAATATTTCATAAATAAAGAGAAACAAATAACGCACACTCTAACCTTCTAAACGATTATATGTAGCGATTTTAATACTGCTGGGGTTTGGTTGTTTTTTGTAATATTTTTGTGTAAAGCAGCATAAATCAGAATCAGAATAGAGTTTATTGCCATTGTCAATGAAGGTTTCACAGACTAAGAATTTTCTTTGGTGTAATAGACAACATAGAGCGCACGGTAACACCCAGGCGTCCGTCTGCGGCGCCATCTTGAAAGTCATTAAGATTGTGAAATCCAGTCAAATGTTCAAATAAACTGCTTAAATACATGTTCACTTGATTTTAAATAGTTTGCTGCCCTAATAGTATAAGAGGCAATAACTTTGGTCACGGTTGTTAGCGTGGCAATTTAGGAGTTTTATAAAGCCCACATATGGCGCAGAAGGCAGGTTACACCATGCTTAGGGCGTAAGCAAGATATAAATGAGGTCTCTGGTCCTTAAGGTACGTTCAGACCAAAGGCTTTTTGGATGGCAAAAAAGCTTGAAACTGCCATTTTGGACACTTGTGTATTTTTAGGAGAGACGCTCGGGACGCGTGTCAAAAGTCTGGAAATGAGCGCATGTTGGGAGGGGCTTCTCTGTTGCCGACGGTCTATAACTACACTGGCGGATATCATCTCTTGTACCCTGCTGACAGCTCCTCCTCTGCCCTGTCCCCGGTCTTTTTTTCTCTTGCTTATTTTCATTATATAGTTTTCCTCCGTAGGGGGGGTTGTGCACTGGTTGTGCGATGCTTGTGCGATACTATCAATCAATCAATCAATCAATTTATTTTTGTAATGCCCAATATCATAACAGAAGTCATCTCAAAGGTCGGTATGGACAAAAACAAATCAATATCAGACATCAATATGGGTTACTGTATGTAACCCATATATTCCCAACTTTGTACCATGGATCATCTCATGCAGCCTATCAGTTACACATCTGATACACTAGCAGAGCATTCGTTGTGATTGGAGCCTGTCGCGTGTCAGATGACCCAGACAGCACAAGCCAAAAGTCCTGATCCTTGGGCAGTAACGGATTTTATCACTATTCTTAAACTATCAATAACCCCAAATCACAAATGGAAAGTCCCCTACATCCAATATCCACTAAAATATCCGATCTGAAACCCCAGGAGAAGAATAAAGTTGCACATTTTCATGAATATCAGTTTAGCCGAGATTGTTTGTTATGCAATAATGCCATAAGCTATATTACACATATTGTTATAAAAGATATTGGCAATAAAACTAGACCATATATTTAGTCCCACAAAATGATCTACTACTATGGGGTCTTATCACGTATACATATCTTCAAATAATGCTCTTCATAGTTCATATTTCTTCTTAACTTCGGACGCTGGTAAATGAAGTGTCATTCTCGCTGAGTCATGCTAAGCGCTTCTTGACAGCGTTGCACTGGCCCGTGGTGTAACATTGCATTGGACAAATTAAATCTGCTACAGTGTTGAGCCTTTGCTGAATCAGCGCCTTCTGCTTTGTGTGGAATGATTGGATATGAGAAAAATATGTTGCCCGACCAAAAAAGACACTATTGGTATTTATCTATGTGAATAGCTAAGAGGCTCCCTTTGGATATTTACTGCTTCAGCAACCTCATGTGCACAAAGAATGCTTGCTCAAAAATATCTGTGCGTCAAGTATTGCTGTTGAAATGTGCAATTAGTGTTTTAAAGAAGACATATCATGCAAAAGCTTTGAACCATATACAGTTGTGGCCAAATACACATTACATACCCCTTTTGGACATTTTCATAAAATATGAATGATAACACAAACATATTTTTTCCCACTCATGGTAGTGGTTGTGCGAAAACATTTATTGCCAAAGAACTGAGTTTACTCTTTTGTAATTATAATGAAACAGAAACTACTCAAATGTCCCTGATCAAACGTATACATGACCTTTAACAACTGCCAGGAAAATGTTCAGGAGCAAAGAAAAACTCACTTCAGCTGAAATACTGGACTCTCTGACAAAATTGGACATAAAAATTATGTTTTTTTCAAAATGCACAATATGTAAACTTTTGATCAGGGACATTTGGCTAGTTTCTAGTTGAAAAGTTTAGAATGAAAAACAGACCTGGAGTAGTATTTCACGTCCTTCCTGTTTCTTCCTGGTTGACTTCTACAGTTCAGTACAGCACTTCGATCTGTACTACCTGGGTAGAATTACATCAATGGAAAGGTTTTAAGACATTCTCTGCTCAAAGTGTGTTCACTGCGACGCCGTGGAGTTTCTCGTCATATTGTTGGATGAGCATAATTTTTTACTGAATTATTCCCACTGCTGCCTACAGGTTGCAATCATTACACATTATTTCAATTCATGAACCATAAATGCTCAGGCCCTTATAGAAAATTACATTTTCATCGAAAACTAAGACTAAAAGTAAACCAAATTATGTTGTGAAAATGAACACTGGTCTGATACTGTCTTCCAGAGCTGATGAGCTGCGAGGAGCTTCATGCCATTCTCCATCTGGTGCTGCAGGCGGGAAACATCATGAACGCTGTAAGTTATGTTTATAAATACGTTATATGGAAACTACTAATTACCTCTATTTGTCACTGTTTCCTTGTATTTTACATGTAAAACTAAGAGAAAATAATTTAAAAACCATTACATTTTCTTTTTAAATAGAGTGATTTCTTATCATCAGGGGGCCCCATGGGATCTTTTAATATACAGTATAAGGGGGCAACACACTCAAGTTTGGGAATGGCTCATTTGGACAATACCGTAACGGTTTTGAGAAATTCAATGTATTTTCCTTGATGATTTTGATGATGAAAAATTTTTAAATTGTAATATTTTTGCTAGGGCTGGGAAAATTATCGCATTAACGCATTGCGTCAAAATGGTAGAATTATCGCGATAAAATAAATTAACGCAACGTTAAAATTCCTCCCCTTTAACCTTCGCTCCTTTGAAGTGATGGTTTACCCAGTTCGGTACAGTCCTTACGTTTGTTTTGCGTTCATGTGCCATGTGGCTAATTTGCATGCGCTTTGAAAGACCTCGCTGTGCGCAGCGGAGATAAAGGAAATGCGCAATGCACCTTCAGCATGTGTCAAGTTATTCCTGATTTTGAGCCCTGTGTCCCGTGTCCCGGAGGATTTCTCTAGAACCAGTACCTAGTCTACGTGATAAAACTTTACTAAACTTCCTGAAGACAAGAAGGGAGGAGGTCTGTCCACATGTGCTGCAGGTTCGAACACACATCAGGAAGACATACTTTTGTTTTAGTGCTAAAACGCTGAGAGGGAAATCAAGACACCAGGAGCTTAAAGAGAAAAACTACAGAAAATGGGTCATACTCCCA
>OMNZ01094635.1:0-28430 GCA_900303255.1 Lesueurigobius sanzi
CTTTGTCAGCACTGAGCAAACTTGCACACCAGTGGAGCTTATAAAGAACCATGACTTAATACTGGTAAAACCCAGGAAAGTCCTCCTGCTTTAGATGATTGATTATTGACCATTTTCTACATATTATGTTGTACTTGAAATGTAGTCACTGGTGAATATCTTGTAATACATAGTATGTAGTGGTACAAACTTGAAAATAACTGGTTTGGTTTTACATGGAAAGTATTGAGTACTTATTTTGTGTCCACTGTCCAATACCAGATATAAGTATGTTATTACTGAGTAATTACAGTAATAGGAGTGTAAATATTCTGGTATTACATGGAAGGTTTGAGTAATTACTGTGTTAGTACACAGTATGTAGTGGTCAGTAATCTAAAGTGTTACCAGATATTTTTGTAAATTTGGGAGCAGAAACAGATTTGGCCTTTTAAATGCATGTCGTCCTAAATCTTTTTCATTCTTTCATTAAAATGTTTACTCAAATTGATTTAATCTCACTCCCATTTCTTGTAGTTATATCCTGAAACTCTACTTGGAACCTTGTTAAGATCAGATCCAAAATGTGCATTTTTGTCATTTTTCGTTTTTCTTAAACTTTTGTTCGGGACTGTATTTGTACTTGTCATTCAGACCTGATCTTGTAAAACTCATGAGTCATTACTGTGGATAATTGATACATGTATATTATGACAATAGGTTTAAACATTTAGTGAATATGTCTAAAACAATGAAGCAATATTTAAATGTTTTATGGGTCTTACTACTTAAGTGTAAATACATCAGAAAATTGTACAAAATCGTTTGAAACTATACTTAAGCATTTGCTATCTGCAAAATGCAACGAGATAATGACTTTGATAGAACTATTACATTTGAAAATATCAGTTCTGATCTGAGAAATGTGGCAAAGCAAAAGAGGAAAACTGTAAGCTTGAAATGAAAAGTCCCAGAGGCTGCCAGTGAAGCAGAGCAGGATGTTGAACAGCTAATTGTAGGCCATTCATTATTGATGACGACAAAAGACCTTTATTGACACTAGGGCTGGGTACGGTTAGACGATACCAGTTTGGTATTGGAAAATGTTTATAGGCACTAATGGTACCAAAAGGTACAGAAAACTGGTATAAAAAAACATTTTCCTGCCTGGCGGTTCTGAGACAGCACTAAAGAAAGTTACTTGTTTTAAAAAAAAAATGAAAATTTTATTGAATAAATGACCATTATTGTTCTGTTTTATGGTTCTAGAACTAGATGACCAATAATTTAGTATAGGGACCAGTATTGTAAACAAAGTATCGTTAAAGTACTGGTATCCAAAAAAAACTTATATAAAAAGTCTAATACTGTTTTCTATTTTAGGAGACTTTTTAAATGAAGAAAATACATATTCATATTCTATAAAATGCATTAACATTTACATGCCCTGAAATTAGGGTATGTAAACTTTTGAGCACAACTGTATATGCAGCTTTTGTTTGTTTATTTGTTATTGAACACACATGAGACTCATGCATGTAAACACACCACTCCAGATTGTAGCCTTGGGCTAATTTCCATCCGTTGTCCCACACTCGCACTCACAAACACAGTCTCATTCGTCCTGATCTATTGTACATGTTTTTAGTGGTAGGGGAAACCGGAGCATCCGGAGGAAACCTACGCAGACACGAGGAGAACATGTAAACTCCACACAGATAGACCCGAGACCTTCTAGCTGTGACGCACGAGCCAAGTGCTTACCACTGCGTTACCTTTACACCAGGGGTGCCCAAAGTGCGGCCCGGGGGCCAAATGCGGCCCGCGAACTACTTTAGGTTGGCCCTCAGGCTTCTGTCAGTGTTGGCCAGAGATGGTACTTTTTACTGCAAGTTTAATAAGTCTAGACAATTAAAACCTCAATATCTTACATTTTAGTGCAAGAAAGAGCTGCTTCAAACATCCAAGCATAAAGGAAAGTGTGATTCCAGGGTTAAAACCTCTGGTAAATGCGCCCAATGTTTCACTGCACGGTCTCTGGCCCTTAATGCCATATGCATATACACATACATACACTATGCCCTATACACGTAAATAAGCAACCCCTGATTTTAAACGTTTGGACACCCCTGAAATGCCACTGAAATACATTCTCTAATGTGACCCTTCTGGCACTCACTTCTGATGCTGATCATTGCTGACAGACATGTTGTTAGTTGGCATCCTTTATGTGCAACTAACCGCATTTGAGAACAACATGTCTCAAATGTGCTGTCTCAAATATATGCCACCAGATAAGGAACACCTTATCAGTGATCTTAACTTTGGACTCTATTTTAAATCAAGATTTGTTTATCAGTCAATTGTCAACATTACATTAAAGAACTGAATTGTATATATATATATATTTTTTTTACAGACAAAACATGCAGAGAGACTTAACTGACATCATGATTACTTACAATTACCTCAGATTGGGCCACAGAGTCTGTAATTATGTACAAAAATGGTGATTACACGCACAGATAATTTAGGTTATAGCTGAAAGTGTACGGGCAAACAGGTTGTGATTAGAATGTTTTGAGGGAGTTTGTCTCTCAAAAAAAACTTGAGTCCTAACCAAAATATGTAAACCTATTAGTAGAAAATATAAGAATACCACCAGCAGGTAAACTGCAGCCTTTGGCCTCTGCTGCCCTCTTGTGGCAGGCCACAGCATGAGGTATTATTATTGATTAAGCCCAAACCTTCAGCCTGGTGCCTCTATTTAGAATAGAACAGTTAACACAGCCACCAGATCATGACACACTCTTCAGTAAGTTCAACATCAACATTTTCAGGGTTTTTTTTTCCTTCATTTCATTCAAAATAATCATAGATGCAGACAGTATTACTGACACTAGAGGGCAGCAATGCCTCACTCACTCCCACACACGTGCAGGTTAACAGTTTGACGCCACCTCTAACCCTCTAACCAGTGCTCCATTGTGTCATTGGGCAAGACTTCGGACCACGTTGGTTACCACTACTTTGGTGGTGGTTGTTGAAGCCATGTTTGTGTCAGGACAAGTCTCTGTGGCTGTGCCAACACTGCACCAAGGACATCTCCTGTTCTGACCTTGCTGACGTTCCTATCTGCTTGATACTTTTATCAGTTTCCCATTGATAAATTACAGTCTCACAGTCACAGAAGCCTAATGTTATGGATGTGTGGCCGAGTTGTCTCATACAAGCCCTACTTAGTGTTGTTGGTTAACACTATAACACCGCTCCTATTGAAACCTCCTCATGTGGAAGACAGACAGTATTTACTATTTATTACACTGAGGTAGCTTAAGGATACATAGTGCATCCAGCTTTACACTGCCCTTGGGGGAACATTATCCAATCCAATGACTAACATTTACAAGGGCACATCCCCATCATAAACATTAGTCTGCTCTACACCATGACTCAGTGCCTGCACAAACATAACATGAAAGGACAAAATATTTTCTTAACTCTTTTTTCCTCCATGACACAGATAAGAATGAGTTAAGTGTGACGTGATGATTCAGTCTCCCCATGTTTAATGCCTACTAATATACACAAAGTACAGCAAGGCTGCTCTGTGATCCATATGATGTGGTTGAATAAAAAGGCAAAATGTGACTGGCTGCTTCACGGCGTAACAATAAACAGATATGAGCAGACCTCTCAATATAATATTTTACTGGCACATTTGATCAGGTACAGAAATAGGTTGTTGTTGTTGCTTTACATCAAATTTGCATCTTGTCTTGCATCTTGGTTTGACCGCAAGAGGGCGATGTTTATTATGTTGACTTTAAATGCGCACAGTATGGAACGGTAATTCATTAAAATCCAATATTTCTTTGTGGTTTCTTTAGGATTAGTCTGTACAATTGTTGGTCTATATTTGTGAAATTGGAGCCACCCTGGTCCTTTGATTTCCCTGGTCTACACATGACTCGGTTTCTTCTCCAGAGTCTACTGTATGACTGTTTCTCTTCCTACTTCAAGAATGGGCCGTTACGGATTTGGGCTGGTATCGACGTCACGGCACGTGTGGATGCTCCAGCTTCGGGGATTGTCGACATCAGCCGAGCACAGCCGAGCGGAGCGCAGTCTAACGCAGACAGCAGTCTAATCCCACCACTTCCCTGTTTTGTGACTATTTAACAAAACCCTCTCTCTCGTCATTTCCACGGGACGGCTTGTGTCTCGTTTTGGTTTCATGCCACTGAGAGTCCGTCCACACCCACTGGAGATGCGGCGGTGTGAGACTTCCATTGACCTTCTTCTGCGCCGCTCAGCAACACCACTACACTGAAGGCTGGCCACCAGTGCCCGGGCTGCCTCCTCCACTGACCCGCTGACGCAGGTGCTCTGATTGCCTCTCAATCGGTAATCTTTGAGCTCTCTATCCATCAAGACCGAGGCAGATGCCCGTGGCTCTTTCAACCCGGCATTACTATGGTGGAGTTTCCATCCCTAAGCCCATACTGGCCTCTCCTCCGCTTTCTGGTGCCTTTGGCGATCACCAATGTGGCCATCGACCTCGGGGAACAGGTATGCCGCCGATATGACGTCTTGACAGTGTCCCACAGCCAAACCAAGGAGAAGGTAGTGTGATGATACAGCGGCTCATGTCCTGTGCCAGCCGCTCGTGCTTGTGATGGTCCTGTCGTCAGTGTGACAGCTAACGCGTAACGCAGGTTATTGTGATGCTATCTGCTATTACTGTCTTGTAGCGGGAGGCTGAGCTATTGTAACATGCTGAGAAACACTGGAGAAATGCTTTTAGTCTTCAGAATGTATTATTATTAGTATTATTAGTATTGGGAGAGAAGATTATCAGGCTACAGCTTCCTCACCCAGCGCAAGGCAAGGCCAGTTTATTGTGCGTAAACTCGGTCACCTCTGTCGCCAAATTGACCCAGACTATGTATGTGTGATGTTTTCAGTCGTCCATCAAGGTGGATCAAAGCGGTAACAGGATGCCTTCTTCTGCTCATGTTTGTCTTGTACATTTCCGGTCGGCTCTGACCGACGCACGATCAGTCATCGTGCGTCTGCCTCACTCAGGGGACCGGGTGGTGTGAGACCAAAAACAGTGAGGCACGGAGATGTTCGGATTAAGCTTATGCAATGACTGTTCGCTGGTATTTATAGCACGCCGTCATGTCAAGGGAAAAGGGCAATAGTAGTAAAGGTAAAACAGCTACAGCCAGTGTCCAGCCGCTTCTAGAGGGAACTAGGCCAAGGTTTATGCTCAATATAATTTAATATAGCAATTTACTTCCTTTACAACTTGCATGTGGTCAGTGATAAAGTTTTGCTTAATCATGGTCATGTGAGGGGTTACTACAAAGTCAGCTCACTGTCACCATGTGTTTTGCAGGCTCTCAACAGGGGCATTGCCACAGTCAAAGAGGACACAGTGGAAATGCTGGCCAGCTATGGTCTGGCATACTCTTTGATGAAGTTCTTCACTGGCCCCATGAGCGACTTCAAGAATGTGGGCTTGGTGTTTGTCAACAGTAAAAGGGACCGGAGGAAGGCCGTCCTGTGCATGGTGGTGGCTGGAGCCATCGCCTTCATTCTCCATATCTTAATAGGTGTGTGAGAGCTGTTGTTGTCCACATGATGACATGGTTGGCTTAAACCAAAGTCACCATTGTCAGAGTATTTCAGAGGGGAATAAAAATCATTACTGTGTGGAATCAGATGTGTTGCCAGTGACTCATCTGTGCCTCTTCCTCCTCTGTAGCCTATACAGACTTAGGTTACTACATCATTAATAAGCTGCACCATGTGGATGAATCAGTGGGGCACAAGACAAGAAAAGCCTTCCTCTACCTGGCTGCATTCCCTCTGCTGGATGCAATGGTGAGTGCTGCACAATCTCTGTGATGAGTATTACAATATAGATTATAAAGTATGTTATGTCAAGGAGCATAATGTTGTGAGTGATCAATGCTGTGGTTTGTCTGAGGAGTCTGTGTGGCCTTAATGTGTAATATGTTTATTGTGGTGGTTTTAGGCTTGGATTCACGCAGGGATCCTCCTTAAGCACAAATTCAGTGTGATCGTCGGCTCCGCCTCAATTTCAGATGTTGTTGCTCAGGTAAAGAATATTTCTTAATAAGTTTATGCAAGTGTAAACGTTAGACTGTGAGCTGTGCACTATCACTAAGTTGAAACATTTAGTAGGACTGTATAAATGTTGCATCAAAGCTTGTTTTTCTCTTCTTGTGCAGATCGTGTTTGTGTCCATTCTCCTCCACAGTAACCTGGAGTGTGTGGAGCCCTTACTCATACCTATCCTTTCCTTATATATGGGTGCCTTGGTTCGCTTCACCGTCGTTGGTTTGGGCTACTACTGCAACGTTCATGACAGCATCCCAGACTCCAGTGGGCTCGATGTGGGGGTGAGCCTCACCGTTTACTGTTTTCACAACACTCAAATGATGGGATTCAAGAAAAAAAACAAAAAAACAAAGACCCAAGGCACTCGTCCCACTCGTCTATTTGCATTTTCTAAAAAGCCTTTATTTTACTGGGCTAATGCATATTCAAATCCTTTAAAACACATTGCTGGTCTCTTCCACGCGAATTGGCTCCAACAACCCTTCCTCAAGAAGCAAGGACCAGCGACTGCATCTCCTCTATTTGTAGAAGAGTGATTGGAAACCAGGACACCTGGTGTGATTATGAACTCAGCACATCCTTTTCTGTAGCAGTGTTTATTATTCTTATTTATCTTTTCTTTTTTTCTCTCTTGGGTGATGTCACCTAATTGTGAGGCTGTGTCCTACTCAATTGTGCGGCACTCCCTCAGATGTTCTGAGTTCGTAATCACACCAGGTGTCCTGGTTTCCAATCGCTCCTCTGGTCCTTACTTCTTGAGAAAGGCTTGTTGGAGCGCGTGGAAGAGACCAGCAATGTGTTATAAAGGATTTTAATATGCATTAGCCCAGTAAAATAAAGACTTCTTAAAAAATGTAAATAGAGAATTAATGTTGTAGGAGGAGTGCCTTGGTTCTTTTTCTCATGGATGTCAAAGGATAATTTGTTTTGTATGCATTTCTTCCAGGGTGATGCTACCATTAAAAAGATGCTCAGTTTCTGGTGGCCGCTGGCTCTCATCCTGGCCACTCAGCGCATCAGCCGCCCCATCGTGAACCTGTTTGTGTCCCGTGACCTTAAGGGCACCATGGATGCCACAGAGGTGAGTGGACGAGTGCAAGTGCTACTTTTTGGACATACTCTGTATCAGAGGAGAATGTACAGTTCTACGAGGCCAGTCAACATTTCTCTCACTTTCCCTCTAGAGCTTTCAGGTTTACATAGGCTGTGTAACTACTAAAGACAATACGAAACACAAAGCTGTTTACCAGAAGCACCTGGAAATCAGTGACAACACAGGCTGTTGGTGGTTTGGGTGATTCACACGCTCATGTGAGACTCAGGCCACGACCAGTAAAAACATGGCTCTGCTGTTTCTTGCCTTGTTCCAGAAGAGGTTTGTCGTAGTTGGTTGTAGAGGTGGGGTCACTATAAAGAGCTGTCAAGTTGTAAAATGCATACATCCTGGAAAGTAGCAGACACCGTGGTCTTTCAAGTGCACCAGGCCCTCATCCCTGTAGCAGGCTCCATGTGTGGTATTTTTATCATTAATGACTTATATCTGCCCTCTCTGTTGCTGCAGGCTGTGGCTGTGCTGACCGCCACATACCCAGTGGGTCACATGCCTTACGGGTGGTTGACTGAACTCAGAGCTGTGTACCCTGCATTTGACAAGGTAAACTCCTCTCTGCATGTGTTTGGTCAAGGTGTTTCCTACATTGTTCTCAAGTCTATTTTCTTACTTACAGAATAATCCGAGCAACAAGCTGAATGCAGGGACTCCTGTAAATAAAACCCACATTAAGAGGTTTACGTTCTGCTGCTTGGCCCTGTCCCTCACGGTAAGAACATGAGATAACAGTTTGTCTGGTTGGTCAGCATTCACTCCTACACTGACTGAACCGGTTCAATGTGGAGCAAGAAACTAACTTGAACTGTCAGCGTTTTGTCACGCTGTCCCACTTGTCACAGACTGAAGATGGAAACTGATGGAAATCACAGGGTGACACTCCCTCCTACATACTTCCTATACGACACTCTCAAAGCCATGTGTACTTTGTGTACTTTTCAATGCCATCCTATGGCGGTTTCAGGTTGCAGAGAGAGACACACTGGGTGGAATTTGTGAAGAGACTAAAGGGGCTGTGTCCCACCCCCTAACACACCCACCTAAGCTTAAGCGCTTAATAAAATAGGCATTCACGTCAAACATATCGGTTAACACATTCCTAAAGGCCCTTGCTGCTTTTTACAGGAACTTTACTGCAAAGTCATGCAGGAAGCTACAGTCTGCACAGTGCTGCTCATGTTTGAGCCACTACACACTTATCGATGGATATTCCAACTCACTTTGACAACACAAAAGAGCATAGTATAGAATACACCTTGTTCTAAAAAGGCAATATTGAAATAAGAAAAACAGGAAGAGGCTGTGGTTGGAGGCGGGATGAGTGGGAGCTGTTGTAAACATGTCTGTGAGGGGGGCGTGTGCACCGTCTGATGTATGGCCTATCGCTGTGCTCAAAACACACTGACAGCACTCATGCTAGGACCTGTCCTCATTACACATCAAGTACAAACAACCAAAGAAAGTGCAGCAGTTTTTTCAATGTTTGGCAAAGGTTTGATGCAGTGCTTAACCACCCCACTATATTTATGAAAGCACATGAGCAGGAGATGATGATTTTAGATGACTATTATTATGAAGTATTTCATTAATGTGAATAAAGCCATTATAAAAATGAAACCAGCTGGTTTCAGATGAAAGGTGATTATGTTTATTTATTCAGACAGTTCTCACAGCTGTTGTGTCTGCACATGCTTTTATGTTTTATTTTCAGTTGGTTGACCATGTCACACCTTCATTGACAAACCAAACAGGGCTTTACTTTTTAGCAGTACTGCTCTTTCTCTGCTGAAAAAAGAAACAGGTTTCTGGTGCTTCAGTTTTATTTCATGAGCCAGTACAACTGGCACTTCCTCAGAACAATAGTATTGTCCATCATGTGTTTCATGTGGACTTCAAAGGCCCTTGTACTAATGACCCAGTGCTCTGATGAGCCAATCTGTAGCACCTCTATTACAGCACGTTCAATGGGAAATTAATTAGCTGTGTTATTTCTGTGCAGCTCTGTTTTGTGGTGTTTTGGAGTCCTCACGTCTCTGAGAAGATCCTGGTTGACATCATTGGAGTGGATCATACGTTTGCTGAGCTTTGTGTGGTCCCGCTCCGGATTTTCTCCTTTTTTCCTCTGCCAGGTATGAAGCACAGTACTATAGCTCAGTTTCCTGTCCAGCTGGGTTTCCTTTGTCCCTGTGACACTAACAGTTTGTAACTCAGAGCAGAAGCCTAATATTGTCTGTATTTGTGCTAGTGACTGTGCGGGCCCATCTGACTGGCTGGCTCATGACCCTGAAAAAGACCTTTGTGCTGGCTCCCAGCTCGGTTCTGCGCATCATTGTTCTCATCACCAGTCTAGTGGTGCTGCCTTATATGGGGTAAGGTAACTCTAGTTGTCACAAAGCTGCAGCATGACACTAGCACATGTATTATTAACCACAGTGCAGAGTTCTCACTGATTGACTGCCTTTAGGGTTCACGGAGCTACTCTCGGAGTCGGCTCACTCCTGGCTGGTTTCATTGGAGAGTCAACTATGGTTGCCATAGCGGCCGTCTATGTTTATAGAAAGCAGGTAAGAAATTATTTGATACAAAAAATATTTAGAATTAAAAATGGATATAGTACAAGTTATGGTGGGAAGAAACTGTAAATGAAGCCGAGGCTACTATGTCACATCATAGAATGTAATCTTTGTACAGAGATTACTATGTAGTAGTGTATAATTCCTATCATTTATGAATCATCAGAGAAGTGAGACCCCCAACGAGCTGGTGGTGGAAGGGGAAGACGCCGCTCCGATGAGTGAGGTGAACACCAGGGGCCAGATGGATGCTATTGAGGAGGTACAGGAGGAGGATGAGCAGGACTGAGGCCTGGTCAGTCCAAGTGAACTATAGAGACAGGCCTTTGACATGTCCAACATGTGAACGCACACTGTACAGAAAGCCATGCCGTCTCACCTCATCTGTGTAAATACTGTGACTTCTGATGGCCAGATGGTCCTCCTCAGTCACTTGCAGTGTGCTCATCCACTAAATGTTTACTGCGGAACAAGGGAAACTGTTCGCAACAAGAAGAAAACATCTGAATAGAGGTGCAAATGCCAAAATAGTTTTTTATATCAGGACTCAGAGGCCTCGCCTCGCTTGAACTTATGTTGTTGGGTTGTGCAATTGTAATTTACATTAAATGGTGTACAGATTGTTTTTTATATAGGTACTGCAATATATATTTAACTGCATTGAGGGATCAGGAATCCCTCCATGTACCGTGTGTGCTACAAAATACGGTTCTGATTGTCTAATGCAGTCTGAGATCTTGTTTTGCCAAACAATATTTTCCTGGTAGTCTTCATATTTTCTGTATATAATGTAAAGTTAATTCTTATCTGGCAAACAAATAGCTTTACTATTGACTTGTGTAGGATCTTAACCATAAAAACACTTCCACACATGTTTCTTTGATTTATTTAAATGCCTGATCCAAAGCATGGCAGAACATTTTACTGGTCTCACCGTCACCTCAGGAAATGGTCTCCTCTCACGTCGGACCAACATTCATTCTTATTGTGCATTATTTCTAAGGCAACATGGAGGAACCAAGCAAGCCTTTAGCAGAGTCCAGGGGCTGGTGGGTGGGACTGTTGCCAGTTCTCATAGCACCATTGGCACATACGTTCTTTCTGAACGGCTTGGTTAAAGGCAACACGTTACACATAGAGTCTGACACACTTTTGCATACTCCCAAAACTCACACACAGTCTCCATCACACCTCGGCCGTGTGGCGTGTGACTGACCTGATAAATTAACCCTTACTAGATTTGTAACACACATCACTTAAATGCATTTCCCTCACAAATAAATTATACACAGCTCATAATTAAGGTACCCCATTCCAGTGTATAACCAATGATTTCATATTGTTGGCAGCTCCATGTTTACATAAAGCCATACAGTGGGTTCAGGAAGTATTCATTTCCCCTCAATTATATCAAAGTCTGACAGTAAAATGCATATTGTTCTTTAAATATACATTTTAACTTCCTATTTTTAATCTAGGGTAAGTAGCGTAGCATTTTTACCAATCAATGAGGACTTCAGCAATCGGCATCTCCAAAATGATTAGTCTGAAAACTTTCTGAAGCCACTGTTAATTCCTGCTTAGACTTGCCTCCAAAGGAAACTCAAATAACCCATGTCAAACAACAAAGACGGTTCGACTGGAAATGCTTTTAACCCGATTTCAACTCCCGACAGTACAGTGCATGTAAACCACAGGGCCAGAGTTCTTTTTTTTTTTTTTTTTTTACGTATAGATCTGGATGGACCTGAGGAGGAGAGTGTCTATGGCAGGAGTGGCATCAGCTGCTCGTGAGCTCCTTGGGCGGATCCGCGGCGCCTAGTAGCACGGGCACGTTGTAGTGGCGGTCGTCCTCGGTAACCAGGCACACGCACGGCCACTCGTCTTTGTGGTCGTCCGGGTAGAAGGTGACAAACTCCTCCGTGTCCGCCTTGTACAGTCTGTAAACTTGAATGGTGCACTGTAAGGCGTAGCCCAGCAGGAACATCTCCACCTTGAAGAAGATATAATCACAGGTTTACATAAGCGTCCATAACAGCACATTTCAACTCTGTTCAATTAACTGCAGAGGCACTTGTATTTAGAGGGTAGGGCACCCAAATAACAGGGGCTAAAATCATAGATGAACATAATAACAGCACGCTACATCTTTCCCCTTGGGGCTGATGAGGCAATCCTAAAAACAAGAACACTGCACATGTGCCCTCATGTCTGGATCCACCTTACCCGATAACATGAGGAACTGTTGTGAACAAGGCTACTGCTCGTTGGATTGCAACAAAACTAAAATGAGAAAACTTCTCACTCTTTGAAAATTGGCTGTAGGAAAAGTTGATGCTGATATTTGCCCAAAGCGCTCTATGATGCTTCATTTCATCCGATCACTCACTAACCACAAAGAGAAGCGCTGGGTACTCGGGTTGTTCATATAAAGTTATGCCGGACAGGTGCTCTTTGGAAAGAGCTTCCTTGTAGATTGAAACAATTAGGCAATAATCAGGTTAAAATGTCAAAAATATAAATGTAACCGCAGACAATAAAAACAAAGGCACTTATGAAAAAACAAAAGCCTTTTTTGCAACACGGGCTTCAATTATAATACGCACCCACACGTTACATCCAACATGGCCTTCCTCAGAATAAAGAGACAATGCAGGTTAGTTGTGAACAGTCTTATATCGGGTAGGGCCGCACGACTTTGACAAAAAACTTAATTGAGATTTTTCGGACAGAAAGTGCGATACGATTTGTGATTTAAATTTTTTTTTTTTTTTATGCAATTCGGTATTGTCTGAGCATGGGATGATATGGAAATTTAGTCTCACAATGTCCTTGGACACGTTTTCTGCGATTCATGAAATTATCACATTAATTATCTGCCGTAGTTGAACTCTTCTTAAGTGATGATGCAAATTATGGAAAAAAACAAATGCTGCAATCAACTAATCGTGGCGTCGTTTCATCGCAGTTTATTGTCACAGGCTAGTAAAGCAAAAATACTTCAAAAATATACTTCTAAAACTGCTTTTATACATTGCAGTAGTATTCATTTATTATATTTCAGCTTCATGAAACACTGGAGATGTAAGACAGAAAAAACCCTCAGCCTTTGGGGGTAGGTTATTGCAGTATTTCAAATTGCGATGTCGGTTCGATATCGCAGCCCTAATAGAGGGAGGAGCCAAAATGGCCTGAGCACCATTTAAAAAGAAAAATAACCATTACAATACTCCTTTTTATAATATACTTATTTATAAAGCTTTATTTAGAGAGCTAATGTAAAATGGTCTTACGTTGGTGACAATTTTACATTTGCTGTTTAAATTTCTTGGATATATTCATCCTGATGAAGGCCATGCTGGTGGAAACCTGTTTTTACGGATTTTTACTGAAAGCCATTCAACTATTTATTTTTTCACAACTTGGTGCCTTAAAAAGGTACATTTACATTTTTGTACATTTTAACCGGACATTGTTTGAACACACTAACCACATTACCACAGGTAATTAGGCTGAGGTCATCGCCCACGGACACAACTCCAGATGCACTGGAGTTTGGAGCTAGGCTCCAGCCGCCTGGAGGACCACTACCACATGAACCAGTCCAACAGGAATGGGTTGTATCAAGTTGGACACAAACAGGTTTGTGCACAGGCCGAAGATTCAGTCACTGAGCTTTAAAAAGGTGCATTTGGAACTTTTTATATGTAAAAAAAAAACCTTAATATTTGTGCATATTTGAACCAGTGTCAAGCATGGCACCTTTACTTTCCATCACAGTGGCCTCTATGACGCTCCAAGATAATGTCTTTTTAGAGTGACGGGTAGTTTTTCACTGTGTTGCCATGAAGATCAGAAAGCCTGAAAAAGATTGATCATGGAGCCTCACCAAGGCCGCTGTGATAAAAGGTAAAGGAACCACGCTAACCTCCCATACAGACACTGGGTCACTAGAAGCTCAAATACACACCAATATCAAGATTTTTCGCACAAAATGTGCAGTGTGGGACTTTTTAACTATTGGAGGAATGCACAAACTTAGACCACAACCCTGGTTGAGTCTTTGGTGGTTATAATTTGCTGCAAATGGGTTTTAGCCATAGGATGTGGAAAAATAAAACGTGGATCTACATGTTTACCTTATATGTGGAGATACACAAGCACATAAAAGCAGATCCTACATGCCCCACCTCCAAGGCAGCGTGTCTCACCTGCTCCAGCCCTGCGCTGAGCCCTACGTGGCTGAGGTGGTTGTTGAGGAAGGAGCGTGGGCAGTCAGAGGAGTCCCGGGCAAACAGTAGCCAGCAGAAGAGGGGCGGGTCATCCCCCTTTTGTATGGAGGCGTGCAGCTCCACGGCCCGGGCCAGCATCAGCAGCTTCAGTGACTCCATCAGCCCGAGCTCCTGCTCCCCGCCCTGGAACCACTGCTCACACAGCTGCTGCCGCTCGGCTGGGGATGCACACAGCACTGCTGCCTGCCACTGAGAACAAGCAGCAGTCAGCCATTAGGAAACTAATCAAGTATCAATGAAGCAGGAAACCAGTCATGCAGACGGCACCATCATGTGAGGCTTATAAAAGGTCCAAATTGGCATTTTAAAGAACCCTGTAGAGCAGTAGGCTGTAATGAGTGCAATGGCTTCATTAAGTCAAAACTATGAGGATAGGGCAAAACACATTAAAAGTGCAAATTTGATACACATTTGATAGTCTAAATGCATAGTTAACAATATAATTTGTAATACACATGTATATATC
This sequence comes from Lesueurigobius sanzi, assembly GCA_900303255.1. NCBI lineage: Eukaryota > Metazoa > Chordata > Actinopteri > Gobiiformes > Gobiidae > Lesueurigobius > Lesueurigobius sanzi. Next base: position 14,572 of record OMNZ01094635.1, read on the forward strand.
AGGTCAGCAGTGGTCAGTTACATACAAATAATTGTAGTGACTTTGTTTTTCATCAGAAACTAGGCCTCTGCCTCAGAGACATTACTTACACTCTTTGCCTCAAAACAGTGCAGCCTGTTTATTGATAAAGTACAGAGCTAAACTAAAGTTGAGAACTAAATAATTGTGCTTGAGTTAGAAAAATGTTAACAATGGCCACATCACACTTTCCCAACAGCATGTCATACATTTCAACACAGTGTACTGTATTATTGTCTGCAGGCAACTGTGTCAGGAATGTCACGTCTTGGAAAAAAACTCAAACACAATTACCTCAGGCCTAAAGAATTGAGTTGAAAGATAAGTCACACAATCTATGTGGCAGCACAGCTCTCCCAAACCTTCATTTATGCACTCATTTTGGACTTTTCCCTCTAACCATTAGGCACATACTGTATATGTCCAAAGCAATTAGTGTGAGGCTAGCTAGGCCCAGAATAACCCAAAACAGAGATCTATTCTAAAACAGACTTCAGAATCCATAATGTTGTCAGGCACAACCCTAACACAGCTATGGTTCTGGGCCGTTTTAAGTTTGTGCAGTAAACAGAACTCCTGTCTCACCATAAACTGTTCCTTTAGGGCCCACACCGCTGACGTTAAGGGGCTCTGTGGTTGTAACTGTTGCTTTGAGGCTGGAGGTCCTAAGCCCTGGCCCATTATGGGGCTGTTTCAATGTCAAGAAAAAGGGGGGAAACACACCATAAGGGGCTCGACAGTGCTGCATTTGGGGCGCTGCCTTCCTTTCACATATGGAAGCAATCATATGAAAAGTCTGTGGGTGAATATCAATACACCCAGTGTCCACAGATGGCATAAAAATAGCCCCGTGGTGTAGTCATTGTGAATTTCTTTAAAACACTTTCTGACAGTATGGACTCTACCTTCTCTCGCAGAAGCTCCATGTAGCCTTGCAGTTGTTGGGTGGCATCTACTGTCCCGTTTCCCAGCAGGCACTCCCCCGGAAATATCCACCGACTGATCAACCCCTCCTGGGCCTCCAGTTCCTTTGGCAGCTGCAAACACAAGTAAAGCACACATAAGCCACAACGCCTTTATTGAAAATGTCTGGCTTTCCATAGTATGATCACCAATGTGACGCTCTCTTCGTGCAGCCACTCGGGCATTTGGGTGGTGTGGCACAGGACCTGGTACAAAGTGGCTCGGAGGGCACAGTAGTTGTCGCCTCTCACTCTCCTCAAGCCGCTAAACTTGTGGGACATCTCTTTGTAACCCTGCGAAGGCCCAGCACAAGTCTGTTGGAATCAACGTTAACTAATGTCTTTAGTGGATTGTTTGACTCACCTTTCTGATGAGTGCACTTTTGGCTGTGTTTCCTTTCCACTCCCTCTCACTATAGGACAAAATATCCACCTCAGGTGCCAGACTGCACCTATCCTCCAACCTTAAAGCTGGAAACACAGGGGACAGACAGGCTATGCCTTACTCCAAAATGTCCTTTGAATGGGTCTTGCACATTTCCAATGCATTATACTCACAGGTTTCTGACGGAGACGATGCCCCCACCGTAGTGGCCAGTTCAGCAGACAGCTCCTCTGCACCTCTGTACAAGTCCTCCTCACTGACAAAACACAAAAGGTTTATTTTCAGAGCAGTTGGCTATGCTACTTGAAGTCCTGCATCAACCGCACGCTCAGATTTTGATATTCTTCAAAAATAAATCTAAAGCACTCTGATGGTTGTTCTGACCAACACTCTTTTCAACACAATTATCTTTTTTTTTCTAAAAAAAAAAAAAGGTACACTATGTAACATTTCAGCCAATAAATAGAATAAAAAATGTATTTATTATATATTCATCTGCACTGTCAACTCTTCATATACATCACATCCTGTTCAAATCCTATTTTTTGGGGGGTGAATATTTTTCTCTTCGACCTAGAGTTTATTTTATCTTATTTAGTGGGCATAAGAGATGTTTATACAGTATATAGCAAGATTCTAAGAGAAATGTACTTTCTTTCCTCTTTGATGGCACATGTCCTGACTTTTTGCACCCCCCTGTGTGATCTTATCTTAAGAGCTGTTGTAACAAGTACATTTCTCCATTGGGAGATAAATAAAGTATTATCTTATCTTAAAATACAAGCATTTATTTTATTACATTGTTGTACGATGTTGAAAAATACTTGCAAAATTAGCAAACAATCATGTCTTTATGGTGACCAGCTTGTCTCCTAAGACCTAACTTGTAAATTTACTGGGAGCAGGGACGTCTCCAGCTCCTCTTCATGGGAGACGTTGACTAAAGGCAGATAGATATGATATTTAAATAGGTTAGGTCCTCATCCAAATCCATTATTTGATTACCTACTGCTAAATTAGCCTTTTCTGATCCATCTACCTGTTCAAAGAGCATGTTCTGTATTGCTGGTATCAATATAAAATTGTTATAGTGTACCTGCAGTTTTTCAACTTAACTGTTGCTTTAGAAATGGTCAGATCTCATTGTAAAGTCAAAGGCAATTTTGGGATTGTAATTGGTGATTAACTTTGAGGACAAAATGTTCTCTGGCTGCCATATGCGCCGTGCTAATGAACATGAATAACGCTACACCATCTTTATAATTAACTTGAGCTGCTTGATAGATATAGTGCATGTATGTTATTCTTTGAGCAGTATACATCTTCTTCAAAAATGTATAGCCTACTTTTCAAGCCACAACAAAGTAGAAATCAATCAGCAGTCAGAACCTGTTCCCCTGGTCTTCAGTCGCCTCTTCCTTTGGAGTTGCAGGAGTCTCATCTGGAACGGTGTCACCTCCCACTGCAGTAGGAGCGCTCTCAGCCAGCTGCTCCTGTTTACTGTCGTCCACCATGACTTCTTCAGCCACAATCACAACTTCTGGGGAGGCTCTGTCTGCTTTCTCCACTATTTCCTCTGGCTTTTCCTCACAAACTACACCTGGAACTCCTTCTTTAGGCTTTACGTCCTGCTCAGGACTTTCTGTGGCAGTCTCTTGAGAGGGGTCTTTAACTGGGCATTCTGGGTCACACTTTTCATCTTGTTGCGAGCTGCAAAATAAAAGCAGATCGTAAAGTTGTCAAAACACAAATAAACAAACTTAAGGCATTCTAGAATTTGCAACACAAAACATGAAATCACATGTAGTGACCACTACACAACAGTGTCACCTAGTGGTAATAAGGAAGAAAGGAAACGTGTTTTAATGTAAGGTTTTGCTGTAAAAGACAAGAGTAAATTAAATTCTGATAAAAATATTGCTATAGGAGCCAAATCTATAAAGTGTGGTGTTTTGGTTGCAATACCCGCTGCGCACTGTGTGGTGCTGTCGCCTGGTGGATAAAGGCAGGGGGAAACTGATGGGCATCAAGTGTTGACCCCGGAAGGGCACACAGGTTTTTGACCGCTTTGGCGGAGTTATTTTACTGTTTTTATCGATCTTGAAAACCCTATGAAATGTTGGAATAAAGAAAATATTTTGTGCAACCCGTTAACCAGCCTATGGACTCTTTGAAGTACTCGAAACTAAAGGTAAACAGTAACGCTAGCCGCCTAGCACGTCAGACCACCTTAACGAGGCAACACTTCACAACCAGTACTAGGCTGGCTGTTATAATTGCATTGTCAAGCCGTTAATTAAAGGCATTTTCTTGTATCAACATTGGACTCAAGCAGGTCGATGCTTTGAAGTGGGTCAATTTTTTGGCAGTTTAAAATACAAATAAAATAAAAGCTTGCCATCAAAAAGTTTCTTCTTTAATGTGAACTCACTGACCTTGGGCTCTCCTCGGCTGCGGCTGTGGTGTGTGGGTCAGAGCTGGCTGCCTCTCCCTCAGCACTGCTGTGGTCAAACCCAGAGCAAACCAATCCAACAGAAGACTCTGGAACATGGCTTTGTGTCTCTTCACAGCTGGCCTCCACACACACAGGAGAGCTCCTGTTCTCAGGTTTATCTTTGTCAACACTGGATAAACAATCACAGGTCAAACTAGGACATTTGAATCTAATAATTAACTAAACTAAAGCGTTTAAACTACAGAGTTTGACATGCAGCATTACAGTGTGTGGTTTGACATGCAGCTTTACAAGACAATGTTGTTAGTAGACACAATGGATGACAATAACTTCCATAGCATAAATTATAACAATGCTAAACAAAATATACTACATTTTCCAGGACCTCATTAAGGATGTAAGAGAAAAGGCAAGTTCCATTGCAATGTAATGCAACATACCTGTTGGAGGGCTCTGTATTAACTATGGTAACTTCTTTATTAATCTCGGAGATTGGCAACACCTGAGAATGTGGTGCAGCAGGTTCAGTGTTGGCCAGCTCCACTTCCTCTTTCACTTCCACAAACTCTGTGGAGGGCTTATTTACAGATGTGTCAAGGGGAACTTGACACGCTTCACTGTTGTTATTGATTGTGTCCATGATGCTGTGCTCTTTAGGTTTTGTCTCTGAAAGAGAAGGGGGGTCAGTGCAGACTACGGCTGGTGTTCCATTTAGGCATTTCTCCTCCTCAGTGACTTTGTCTTCTTCTGCTGATGTAGTTTTACAAGCATCCCAACCAGCGTTAGCAGAGCCCATCTGTGGAGTGGTTAAAGTGCTGTGCTGGTGTTCAGCATCTCCCGAGTCAGCTGTACTAGCATGTTTATCCACATTCTGAGCCTTAGCGGAGTTCACTTTGTGTTGGGGAGATTTGTTGGCTGTTTGGAGGCTACTTTTTTGCAAAGTCCCATTCTCTTGAGCACTGTAGGTCTCCATCTGAGCATCCTTATTAAGTTGTCCTTTGCTGTGTAATATATAATAGAATTACAATGAATCAAAACCAGACCACATAATGCAAGTATAATAGCCTGATTATGTCTACAGACATTGTAATGATTGAAGCAGTCTAGACTGCCTTCTTACCTTACGTCCTCTTCAATTCCAGGCCCACATGTCCCTCCCACCGACAGCGCCCCGGGGGTTTCAGCCGAGGGCACAGCCGCCTTGGAGTCATTCTGCAGCAGACTGGTTTCCTCTGCGCTGTCGCAGGGTCCTTTGCTTTGGCAGCAACAGCAGTTCCCCATGTGCCTGCTTCCTCTCTCTTTGGGAGGTGAAGGGTGACCTAACCTCTACTTTCAGGAGTCCATTGTGCAGGAGGTCAAGCAGTGGCTACAGCTCCAAAGAAAATAAGTCCGATTCATACCTGTGAGTGTATGAGACAAACATGTCAGACCTGCCTTGGTCCAAAGCACGTCATTATTTTTGTATGATCTATTATGGGTGGACTTTGACACTGCACTGTGGCAATCATCTACTGAAGGTGATGAGCAGGTTTTGCAGAGATATTGTTTATTCCATATAGCTTGTATGAACTGTATGGCAATGGTATTCAATTGATAATTGAACCTATAGATCTGCCCCAAAGATTCATCTGTCACCACATACAAAGCGTTATCACGCTGCATAAGATGTGAAGCTGTCAAGACAAGGAAGTGCCGCTAATACAACAGTACAGTCAAAACGACACATGGAAACTGCAACAACAAATATTTACCAATACCTGGCTTTGAGCGTCTGACAAGAACATTCACGGCTTGAATCATGTAGCTCCAGCCTCTTTCACTTTTGGATAGCTGCAGAACAGGCTCAAGTTAGCATTCCAGCTAGCTCCGATAAACTTAATAAACAAAGATCCGCTGCAGAGAGGATATCGTGGCTGGTTGGCAACACGGTTACAACAGCTGTTTTATTTGCAATTATCGGTCTTATGTCGCTGCAAGTGGCAAGTTATAAAAAAGCAGATCTGGACATGTTTTTGTGCGAAACATCTGTTGGCACGAAAACCCTAGCATCGCCAGAGCAGCAGGGTCACGGTTCGGTCCAGCGCATGACGTCATACACATGTGCGCCACGAGCGCTGCGGCGTTCACGTGCGCCACGGATTTATCCCGGTTTCAAAATAAAGCAGCAACACAGATTAATTAAATAAATAAGTAAATATGCAAATTCAACGTTGCAGTCTTTCCCCAGACCATTAGTTATTGTACAGTGTGTACAGTAAATGGTATTGGGGATTTTATTTTATTTAGATTAGTAAAAACAAAAGTCACAACAGTAATGCAATGAAATATAGCAAAATATATTGTATTTTTAAATATAAATTACACCCATTTGTTTGATACACCTTCAATTTAGTGGTTTGTATAAAATGTTCAGTCCACCTATTCATCCAGGATACATACCAGTTGACTCTTTATTATTTTCTATTTTTTTCTTAGTGTGTCAATGTAAGCTGCCAGTTCTGGAGGCAGCTCCAGCTGTCTCACTATTTGTATACATTGTTGAATCAGAGGAGCAAGTTTATCCTCAGAGTTAGAAGAGTTGGAACAGTCAGAGGAGCCTTGACGACACTTCTGTGGCTTCTGAGGGATGTCTGTGTCCATTTTTTCTCCTCCTTTGCAGCAGCCCGAGTCCTTGCAGTGTTCTCCACCACAGCAGCTCCCCTCTGGCTGCATCACACCCAGGTCCTCCATGCTCTCTGAGATGTCACTCACACTGGCCGGAGGGTTCTCTAAAATCCTTCTGATGACGTCCATGATTGAGTCTTCATACTGTGTCACCTGATGAAGGAGATCAGACACAGTTTGCACAGCAGGGTGTTCTAGACGCTGGCTCTGGCACCAACAACGTATTGCGCTATGGCAGGAGAAACAAAGAGACAACAATGTCAACAATACAATAGCAGAGAGAAAACACTGGGACAAGCAGCAGCTACACAGAAAAAATGACCTCAACAAGTCCCATTGTTTTTTGGGGGGGTTTAGCTCAGATTTTTCTTGACATAATCCTTCTAAATGAAAGAAACTGTTGAAAAAATACAAATGCCTATTTGTAAAATAAAACACGTAAACAAATTAAAAAGTCTTACGTTAGGATTCCTTTGAGGCAAGCCACATCAACAGTCTGTGCTGCTCCTTCCTTGAAGCCCACGTTAAAGCCGGGTTGAAGTGCGGCATCTTCTGCTTCATCAACTCCATCCACATAGCCATCCTGAACAAATGCCATCAACAGCACATTGCACATGTATACAACTAAATTCAAGAAATAATACAATTTGGGTTCATACTTTCTGAACAAAAAACTTTCAAAACTAACTTTCAGAATCAGCGTTATAAGGTGAGTCTAGTCTGTCATTACGACGCACGGTAGACAGTTTTAAGGAATTATTTGTCATACATTAAGCATGGCTGTAAAGCATATACGTGTAATAATCCACAAGAGCAAGGTAAGGTTAGCAAACAGCTTTAGCCTTACCCTAACTCTTCTCTTCATGTTGATTGTCCACTCTCTGCTTTGTAGATTGAGCTCGTCTGCGTTCTCGTCAAAAACATCATCCCCGCCATAAGAAACGGACTTAAACCAAGACATTGTGCTTTCATTAATGTACTCTGATGTAACTACATAGATGTTTCAGAGGCATCTGATGTAAATGTTGCAGCGTAGACGGTCACTACCTGGCTTTATAACGACGTCATAATTCTGCGACAAATTTGACGGCAAAACGCAGCAAAAAAAAAAAAAAAAAAAAGAAATTAATTAATTAAGTGGCTTCATCTTCACCTACTTCTTTAAAATAATATATATTAAAAAAAAAAAACAATAATTAAAAAACCGATCACGTTCTTTTGTAACTTAGAAATGACTATTGTTGTACTTTAGTATTATGCTTTGTTAGCCGGCAGATGGAGCCAAAGCTTCGCTAATGAGGAGGTCTCACACATGCGCCATATTGTGCAAACCAACCTGCGCTGCTGGACAAACCAAAATGCCCAGGTGTAACTGAAAAGCGGCTATACACAATATATCATTCTGAAAAAAACACATGGCCTCGCACAGCTCCAGGCACGTGGACATTCTCTAAGGTTTTATCATGTAGGTAGGAAATATGGTAAGTTTTAATGTTTGTTTCGTACATTTAAAACGATGCAATTGGACGTGTTTAAATTTGTTCAGAACTGGGATAATACTTTGGCGTATAATTTGTGTAACTCACCAACATAAGAGACAGGACCGCAACATGTGTAGTTAAAGTAACATATTTGAAAACTAAAAGGACTTATACCAGCCATATCATAAAATTTACATTTTGAAATTTTCGAGTTTTCTTGATATTGTTTTATTTGAAGGCATGGCTCTTGGTTTGGTTTAAACTTCAGAAACATTAGTGTTCTGTGCAGCTTGAACGCACCAGCTGGTCAGATCACTGTCCACTGCATCTCTACAGCTTCCTGTTTAAGTTTTCAACCCAGAAAATGTCATCCATCATGACAAACACATTATTCACTCATCAATAATACATGGTATCTCCCTTTTCTCACCGCTGAAACCCAAGCTTTGTTTTATTTTGAGATTTCTCATTCCTCATGCCATGCTTTATGAAAAACACAGGAGAGACAGGGCGACGACCAAATGCATTTCACCTTGTGCTTGGTGGAATGCATTTGCAGCTGCTGGACAACAATGGCCTTGAGAATAGTGTGAGCAGGCCACAGTGGACTGGTGTCTGAGCCGCCCAGAGCCACACCTTCAGTCCCTTCGCCTCAAGAGTCAAAACAAGCAGCAAGTAGTGCAATCACTGACACATTTCCATCCAATTTCCACTGCAGAATGTGTTCATTTTGGCCCTAATGGCATGTCATTTTGCTGGAGCCTTTGGTCAAGAATTAATCCTGGAATCAAAACAGATTTTCCGGGGAGCAATCTTCCATCAAGTATTGATTTTTTTACACTCACAGAGCCTGTACTCCCTAATTTAACCTGACAGCCAGCAGCACAATGGACCGGGAGCACCTTGGCATCTCACAGAGGGAGCTGTGCTGCTCCTTCAGCCCCTCGGTGAAGTGAGAGAGTGGCTGGGAGGGGTGAAAAAAAGGACTAAAACAAAGCGCATTGCTTACAGAAAACACCCAGATAAATCTTCTCGTCTCTTCGTCTCTGTTTTACCTCTAATTATGTTTTCTAGTGCAGTGCGACTTGGGCAGGTATAAGGCTGAGAGAGGAGAGGGGCGAGCGTTTGGGGCCATCAGCTATCATTATGGGCCTGTTGACATCTCCCTGTCTTTGAGTGATTCTCATCCGTGATTTCCTCCGGCCATTTTCCACAGATGCACAAAGAGGGTTTCAACAGGGCCGCCATAAAACGAGCCAAAGTGTCAGCACAGGTCCTCACTAATAAGAAACCAAAGATGTGTCCGCCCCTGTCACTCCGCACCATGCCTTCAGATATACAATCATTGTCTGGATGTGAGCTGCGGTAAGTACACTAAAGCATATGTGAGGTGAGCGGGTTGAGAGGATGATGGAGGCCAGGCCTGGTTATTTTCCTGCAGCTCTTAAAGCAGCGCTGACCCGTGTCCACGAGAGTTGCACTCTGCCAAAGGGGTGCACCGACCAACTACCAAACAAGAGGGAAACTGTAGCTTTTAACTCTCAATTACAGCTCACAGAACACTTGGGCCAAAGTCACAGGAAATGCTGACATTTTCATAACTTTTAAGTTTACCGGAAGCTTAAAACTATAGGATTCAACAGTGAAGGTAGTATAGTATAGTTTGAGGTGAGGTAAGGTCTCACAGGCCTGAGCTTGGCCTCTATGCCATTTAAACACAGCTCTATGGTGTACTTTGAATTCTGACTGTGCCTTTGCCAAAACAACAAAGGAATTTTAACTGAACATGGGAGCACCTTCCGTTTCTTTTTTAATGCCTAATTTTAATCCAAGATGATTATGTAGAAGACAGACATTGCATGAGTAAATAATGATTGGTAAACAAGGTACTAGCAGTGTCGAGACTGCACTAAAGAAAGCGATTTAGGTGTTTCAGCTCAAATAAATGAAAAAACACTAAACGAAACAGTGTTTTATTGAAGAATTTACCATTATTGTTCTGTTTTATGGTTCTACAACAAAACTGAAAAAGAAGAATGAGTATAAATTACTTCATTTGTGAATATTAGTCTTGTTTAGAGCAGTTTTGACTAGATTAGACATATTGACTACATTATTTGTCTTATTTCATGACAATTTTTACTGATTCTAAGGAAATCTCGCTTGAATTAGGAAAATAAAACTGCCAAAAGGACCAATCTTCTTACCCCATTGGCAAATACATTTAAATAAAAAAGGAAAGAAGTAGAAATGTATTGAAACAAGTCAAAAACACCTTAGAATAAGTGGCTAGAATCAGGTCAAATGAGCCAGTAAAACTTAACTCGTCAAAACAGCTCACATTTAGAAAAATAAGATGAATTTGGGTCATTTAAACTTATCTAGACATTTGCTTTTTTGTGTAGATGACCAATAATTTACTTAGGTATCAAAAAAGTATAATTTAGGTATCGTAAAGCAAGTATTAAAGTACTAGCTGTCATTCTCCAAGTCTAGAGGGTTGTGGCCCCGTCAATAACAATTGTTCACTCTATTCAAACTTTCCTTTTCAAATTTTTACCAACTAAAAATGAATGTTATATAGTAAGTAGTGAAACCATCAAGTCATTCGCAACTGATCTATTATCGAAATAGTCTATGAATCATTCCTGGGTTACACAGACTCACACAGAGCAAGGATTTCAGTAAAATCTTGTATTTTTGATTTGAAAATATTTTGCCTTTAAAGTTCTAGGGTATAGATGGTTTTGTAAATATTTAGCTGTTTGTCCAAAATATGAGATAAATCCCAGAGCATTATCTAATCAGAGCAGAACGAGGACTCGCTCTCGCTCTCTCACTTTCACAATCCCAGACTGAACTTTAGAGCTTTCAAATGAGGAATGACATGAGAAATCTTAATATCAAGAGCATCCTACAGACAATGCCTTTAAGGTTTCTCTATCCAGACGTCCTCAAACGGTGTCACTTCAGCTTCATGTGGCATAAACAAAACGCTGTCCATCAGACATTAACTGAAAATCATTTACAGAATATGTTTAGCTCTGACGGAACATTTTGAAGGCCATCGGTCATTATGAAGGATTAAAAATCAGGAGTTAAAATTGAGGAAATACACATAATAAGCTCCTATTTGTATTTCTATCTGTGAATTATGAGCCTTAATATTCACAGCGTCATTCTTAACGCACAAGTTTGAACAAATTCATGAATTCCATGAACTAAATCATATTTAGCATTCATCCTGTAATATGTTTTCCTAAGATAAATAATAAGAATATAATGGTACACCTATAAATGCATATAATGAGAGATTAATTAATGAACCCCAGTGAAACCACTGCTGCACCTTTTGCAGCCAAGTGACTAATAGGCCAATTATTTTTTACGATTTATCAGTTACGAATACCAAAATAATTGTTATTTGCAGCCCTAACAGTAAGCTTCTGAAGGAGCCTTTAACCATGATCAGTATGAATCAGTGACTTACTAGCAGCATATGTAATGGTCAGTGACATGCCACAAATTGCTCAGACTTGTATTGCCCTCATTTCTAGCTGATTAAACTGAAACTACTGAATCTATTTCCACATGCTCCTATTGTCCAGACTGTATTATCTATATGTGGAAATAAAATGTTCTTTATTTATGTGTTATCTTATTCCCAGAGCAGGAGGTGCACATAAATGGTGTGGTTTTACCCGTGTTCCTGATAGTCGACGGTTTCCTGAACAGAACCATCCGGGCCTCAAAAGACAATCACAAGTGTGTGGTTAAATGGACTATAGGCCGATGTGACGCGCCTGCCCGGGCCCCGACAGGTGTCTCCATATGAGCGCTATTATCTCCTCTTACCTGTGAATGCCTCAGCATGTGTCATTGTTAATAACGCCCCCAGAAAAAGGCAGGAACAACACAGAAAGGCCTGTGAAAGCCCGAACGCGGAGAGGTGGGGGGTTTGGCGATCATATGCATGGCCGCACGGACGCACGAGATCGCATGTGAGGATTGGTAATTGCACCCCCAGAGGCACCAAGGTGGAAGTAGCGGAGGCCGGGGCCAGCTCTCCTGCTTCACGCTCCCAACAGCTAAAAAAAAAAAAAAAAAAAAAACCTACCTTCAAGAGCGAACAAGCAGGCGAGAGAGAGAGAGATGTACAGACAGTTCATTTACCCAAAACATCGGCCTGAGCGCGCGCCGGCTGAAAGATAAGGGGAAGTGAATGCTTCATGCCTGATGGAAGACAAAGGCAGTAATTTAAAACCATCTGCATCCAACACAAGCCCCCCCTGGACCCACACCCCCCTCCCCCCCACTCTAGGTGTCCTGACTGATATTGAAACATAATCCATTCGGAGCGCAGACGTGTCATAATATTTCAATGTGTCCTCCTTCTCACCGATGAGGCCCGTTCGGGACAATTTCAGGCGCAAGAGGAACGGGGATGTTTTATTTCAACAAGCGCGACAGTCGGCTTCACTTTGCTGCTGGTTAGAAAAAAGAAAAAAAAAGTATCAAGTGACATAAAGGAAAGAGGCGCAAGAGTGTTTTGTAGTTTTATTACAGCTTTATGGCCATTGTTAAAGAGACCTATGGTGTCTTTGCAAAAAACATTTTCAGGACAATAGTTTTTTTCTCTCGCAAAGCAATTTAAGTTTCAGGATTTAACTCTATCTGTGGTGAAAGAGGAGAAAAGGGAATGGGAATGTGACGGAATTTTCTGGCGTGAGTCTCTGATGGAGGAGTGGAAGAATTTAGCTGGATCCTACAGTAATGTGCTGCATCTGGTGCTTCTAGTGAAGTCGGGTTGTGAATAGCATTTGGAATTGCAAACATACATATCTCAGGGGAATGTAAACTTATGCATCTCATAGAATATGAATGATAACACAAAAACCTTTATTTCACTCATGGTTAGTGGTTACATGAAGCCATTTAGTGTAAAGGAAAAAAAAGTTGTCTGTTTATGCTTTTCAACTAGAAACCAGCCAAATGTCCCTGATCAAAAGTTTACATATTGTGCATCTTGAAACAAACATCTTTTTTTCAGAGTCCTGTATTTCAGCTGAAGTGAGTTTTTCTTTGCTTCTGAACACTTTTCCTGGCAGTTGTTGAAGGTCATGTAAACGTTAGATCAGGGACATTTGAGTAGTTTCTGTTTCATTATGATTTCAAACGAGCAAACTGAGTTCTTTAACAGTAAAGGGCGTCGCACAGCCACTAACCATGAGATTTAGACTTTACTGATCCACGAGGGAAATAGCGTTGTCACAGTAGCTCAGATGGTAATCTTAAAATAAAATAACAACAATAAAAGAATAAATGTGAGAATTGAATAAGTAAAGAAATCCGGTTATAGGTACTCTGGCATATACACATCTGAGGATACAGTGGGGCAAAAAAGTATTTAGTCAGCCACCAATTATGCAAGTTCTCCTACTTAAAAAGATGAGAGAGCCCTGTCATTTTCATCATAGGTAGACCTCAACTATGAGACACAAAATGAGGGGAAAAAAATCCAGAAAATCACATGTCTGATTTTTAAAGAATTGTTTTGCAAATTATTAGTATTTGGTCACCTATAGACAAGCAAGATTTCTGGCTCTCACAGACCTGTAACTTCTTCTTTAAGAGGCTCCTCTGTCCTCCACTCGTTACCTGTATTAATGGCACCTGTTTGAACTCGTTATCAGTATAAAAAACACCTGTCCACAACCTCAAACAGTCACACTCCAAACTCCACTATGGCCAAGACCAAAGAGCTGTCAAAGGACACCAGAAACAAAATTGTAGACCTGCACCAGGCTGGGAAGACTGAATCTGCAACAGGTAAGCAGCTTGGTGTGAAGAAATCAACTGTGGGACCAAATATTAGAAAATGGAAGACATACAAG
>OMNZ01094638.1:0-12889 GCA_900303255.1 Lesueurigobius sanzi
AAAGAGGTTGTTGTCAGTTGTGGCTCAAAAAGGCTACAACATTGACTATTAATGTATCATTTTTGCCCTTTTTTTAAACTTGGTGTAAACAATAAAAAATATCCCATTTAAACTTATTGGACATTGTCTTTATAGAGTATAGTGTTTCCAGAAAAACAAACACTTATTGTTTATGGTAATTTTCATGGAGAAATCAAGAGTGATGTCTAATTTTATAAGGGCTAATAATTGTGGCCTCGACTGTAAATATGACAAATATGAGTAAGATAATGTATTGCAAGTTTTTTTTTATGTTTTCATATAAGAATAAGGCATAAATGTATGGTTTTATTTTGTTGCTATATTAGTTATAGTAACTTGTTCACATTTTAGACATCCTTTTTAGTTTTCAAATAAGTAGTAGTTTTTAGTGAATGTTTTGAAATCAAAATGTTGCCTTGCTTTTGCGGGATGTTTAAAACTGAATAAATCAGGCTAGAATTAAACATTGAAAAAACCCTCTGAACAAACAAAACAAATATTGTTGTCTAAGACACTGGAAAGTTTGGAGTCTGTCAGAGCTACTAACGTGGAGATTTGCCTATAACTTCAATGACCATTTAATGGTCATTGAAGTTAGAATTTCCCATATAGTTCTATGGAGAAACAGTCAATCAGTGCAATAATTACACTCCTAATTGTAAAGATTAGGTCATTTATTTGGTTCCGGGTGAAAGTTTACATGTTAAGAGCAAACTGGCCCAAAACATGAAAATTGAAAATAAATAGTTTTGTCTGTAGTGTCTCTCCTTAAGTATTAAAGCTGAAATCAAAATCAAAAACACAATTTTAAACAAACTCACATTGTGCTTTATACATTTTCAATAAAGTAATGAAATGTTCTCCCGACTTGCTGAAAAAGGTTCCATCACCCACTTTTGTTTAGTTGTTCTCAGCCCACCAGCTGAGAACAACTAAACCAGTGGTGCTCAACTGGAGGGTCGCGGCACAAAAGTAGATCGCACGGTTTTCAGTGGGTCGCAAGCCTTGCCCTGGAAATCCATCTGTGTAGGTTCTCAGTCGTACAGGAGTTGTCCATCTGGGCATACAGTATATTGTGATATGTTAAAAAATAACTCAAAATTAATAATATATCCCAATGTTTGATGAGGTGTTTTTTTCTAAATTTAAGTATTAAAAACTGGGAAATGTCCTTTACTTATGTACTTCAAGGACAAATATACTTATGTGAAGACAATTTTACTAATTTCTAGATTAGTTTGTGTAGGTTCATGTTTAAACATCCAGGTCAAAATACAAATGTTAAAATCTTTGTAAACTGGACAGGTTTTAGATTTGATGTAACTCTAGGACGTTTCAATAGTCATCCAACTATCATCATCAGCTAGGAGTTGAGACTAGAATGGACTGGGCTTATACAGTACACTGATGTAGGTGGCAGCACAGACTGACACAGGTGTGGCCTGATGGGTCATCACCTGTAGCTGTGTATATAAGCCCAGTCCATTCCAGTCTCAGCTCCTAGTTGATGATGATAGTTGGATGACTTGAAACTACGTTGCAGTGTAGTCTGTTTAAATGGTAATGCTTTCGGTTTCATTGTTTATTTCATGTTTATTCAACATTTTTTTGCGGAAAACACTAGGACTGTGTACCTTTGAGAACCTGGCAATACGATACATTCCTCGATACACGGGTCACGATACGATACGTACCTCGATACAGAGCCTTCTCAATACAATTTGACGCTGTTCGATAAGATTCAACAACAAAACATGGACGATGTGTTGTTCAATTACCTTAACATGTTTCGAAAGCCATACTGCTTCCTTCTTCAGAAGTGTCTTTTAGTGTCTCAGTGTATTATATTTAATTTATTGAAGAATAAAGAACATGAATTACATTTTGGTTAAATGCTTGCAACATAAAGTGTTCAGAACGATTGGTCGGACACATAACTGATCTCAAGGTTCACAATACAAACTTTTAAAAAACATTTTTCATGATTTTTCCCCAGTCTTGTTGCCGTCTAACACCTGGGGAGAAGAACGATACTAAGATATCATATTTGGGTCACAGCTTCTCATACTGTTGTGATGGTGGGTACCAGTTAAGGTACGCCATACCACGTACTGGTCTTAAGAACTATTGCCTTTAACTTTAAATGCATAAATACACTTTGTCCATGTTGATGTCCTGAGTGAGCACTTCTAAAGCTTGAGGCTGGCCGACCACACTTTGCCAGTCCGACTGTTAATTCACAGTGTTTTTAGCGCCTCGGAGCCAGAGCAGTTTCTTTGTGGAGAAGCGTTTCTGAACTCGCTCTCTATCTCTCAGATTAGTCAGGCACTAAATTACCTGCTTCCTCTGAAAAGCGCAGCCCTACACGTTATTCCCTGCACTTTCCTTTTGAAGAGCGCCCGCGTTATTTCCCACACACCCTGCAGGGACCCGGGGCTCGCAAATCATCATAAAATTAAATTTAAAGAACGCCACCGTATTGCGCTCTTATCGGCGTCTGCACAAGCGGCATACAAATCAGGCCAGTATCACTCGCCACTCACTGCAAAAGGGCTAATTGCTAATTGGGTAGCGCTCCAAAAAAAAAAAAAATGGTTCAGAAATGCTAAAGGAGAGTGAAATTGTGGAGGTGTGCTATATTTGAAAAGGATGTCCTGATGGCATGCCCGGAGCAGAGGACCGTTGAAAGAACAGGAGACTGGCTTACATTTAGATACGTTTTGCCTTAATTTAGTGTGGCTTCAAAACAATGTCACGGTGTAAGAAGGTGCGCCAGATAAGGCCAGTGCCGTGAGGTGCAGAACAAGCAGAAAAACATAAACAGCATGTGAAGAGCTGGCTATAGGAGGCAGACAGAGCTTAGCACCGTTACTGTATTTGCTGAAGTGAAGGCTGTTAAGATGGTAAAGTTCAAACAAAGATGTCCATAACAGGTCTCAGAGTTATAGGACACAAAACAGGACGTCATTTTAAGATGCTCTATCAAACTATTTAAAACTGTTCAAATCATGAGTAATTTGTTTCTTTGATTTAAAAAAAACACTAACTCAGGACCAAAAGGGTAAAATGGAATAAAATTAGGAAAATTATAATTATAACTAAGCTTTGGCACATTTATTTTATGAACTTAAGTATTTTTTTCTGTTTTAGTCCGAGATCTTAAATGATTTTACATATATTTCTTGTGATAGGGATATTGCACCACATAATATTGTGATACAATATTTTCTGTGCTATATTGTGCAGACCTCGTTAGTATCAATTTCAAGCCCATAAACTGTACCAAATAAAATTGTTAGTTTGAGTTATTGAGTTTCTGTAACAAGACTTAGACAGACTTTATTGATCCACAAGAGAAATTGTGTTTCCCAGTAAAACATATTTTCATTTTAATATTTGAAACATATTTTCTGTTTTATAATCAGTGGCATTTGTTTAGGAAGTGTTTAAAGCAACTATTGCCTTTAACTTTGTACATAATTAGTCAATTCTGTTTTAACTATAATTCTATTGTGTAAAAATACCACTGTATACAACAGCAGGTTGCAGTCAATGATAATGAGGGCGTACAGCCCAGCAGCAGAGAGCAGGTCATGTATAACCAGGTCATGTCAGCCCAGGGGAGAACCTCTGCTCTTTACTGTGATGAAGCCCAAAAATAACTAGACTTTTATCAGTCCATGAGAGGAGACAGACAGGAATTAGGGAATTTAATGCATGTTCAAGTGAAACGGTACCAAGCTGCACCAAACCGAAATGAGACAATGTGTGTGGTTTCTAACACTATGATATTTACTTGTTGGTATAAGGCAACATGATCTGCTCTTGTGATTCAGTTTGTGCAGCAGAGTTCTGTTCTCCTCATCTGACCTCCAGAAACGGTCTGTACACTGTGTGTGCAAACAGCAGTGTTTCTCATGCAGGGAGTTCACAGTGCCATAAGCTAAAGCTAATGAGGCTAATAACTCTGAACAGGCTGAGTGCATCACAGCTCAGCTTTGAGCAGAAAGGTGAGTCTGCTGCAGCACTGCTCATGCACGCGCACACGCACCGGTCCAATACGCAGTCCATACTGCAGTCAGTCCGGGAGCGCGTCCCAAATCACCCACCCCATCAGTGCGCGCTCCCTACAACTTAAAAACGCGTGAGAGTGAAGGTCACTATACACAAAAAGCGCTCGCGATGCGGTCCAATATAGCGCATGCGCAGAGCCGGAGGACTGCTTCACAGACCGCAGTGTGTAGAGAATGCCTGGCAGCGGACACACACGGGACATGAGCTTCCTCACAAGCCACGAGTATGAGGAGGGAGACGAGGTCTTGGAAGGGGGCAATGAAGGCCAGGAGACCTCCCCCGGGGGCAGGTCCCAGGACAGGCACCTGGGGCTCCAGCGCAGCGAGGAAGAGGAGGAAGAAGAGGAGCCTCTGCGTCTGAGCCGGCTGAGTGAGAACACTCGCCTGGCCACGCGGTACGCGGTGCGCATCTTCAGAGAGTTCTTGAGCGACAAGGAGCAGAGCCCGGACTTTGAGACTCTGGACAAAGAGGCTCTGTGCGCGCTGTTGCGCTCCTTTTACGCAGAGGCGCGTTCCAAAAGTGGACAGTTATACAGTAAATCTTCTCTCATCAGTATTCGCAGTTCTTTGAACCGGTACCTGAATGAGCCTCCGTACTGCCGCACTCTGGACCTCACCAAGGACCCAGAGCTGCGCAGTGCCAACCTGGCCCTGGCAGCGGTGCTGCGGCGGCTGGAAGAGCAGGGCGCGGGTCCTGTGGTCCAGAAACAGGCCATTACCAGAACTGACCTGCGCCGACTGTACGAGTCACCGGTGTTCCGCCCGGACACCCCGTTTGGACTGCTCAACAAAGTGTGGTTCGAGACGTGCATGTACTTCTGCACGCGCGGACGTGAGAACCAGCGTGAGTTGGAGGAGGACTCTTTCGGTCTCGCAGTTGACGAGGACGGCAGAAGGTTTGTGTACTTGAAGGCTCTAGGACAGTACCACAAGTCCCGCAGCGGCACATGGGGCAAGCGGCGGGAGGCAGAAGAGGACACGCGCCCGCGCATGTATGAGACTGGCACGCTTCTGTGCCCATATGCGAGCTTCGTCCGGTATGTTTCCAAACGGAACCCGCTGTGCAACGCATTCTTCCAGCGCCCACGGGACCACTGCTGCTCCAGTGACGCCACTTGGTTCGAGAACAAGGCCATTGGCAAGAACCTGCTGGGCACGCGCATGCAGATGCTGTCACGAGCAGCCAAACTCTCCAAAACCTACACCAACCACTGCATCGGCGCGGTTTCCATAGCGACACTCAACAGCATCGTGGGCGCGAGGACGCTCTGTGTTACCAAGGCAACGGTAAATGGCCACGAGCACCCTGATCTGCAGCTCGTGATACCATCCTTGCGGCGCGAGGGGTCTCCGGCGCCCAAGAGGTTGTGCCTGAGACCCGAGACTCACGCGCCAACCTCGGACACCCGCAGTGACGACACGGAGCCCGCGAGAGGCACCAAGACGCACGAGCAGCCAGTCCATTCCACTCCGACTGCCCACGAGACCCCGCAGGTAGGTCGATCTTCTTCAGTTCTCCAGTGATGCTCGTGTTTCTGGAGGGAGCACTGTGCGTGCAGTGCCAACAGCGTCTGTCAAACTATAGTTTAGAGCCAGCTAAATGGCGGTGCTCACTGAAGCAGCATGATTCTTGACAATAACTTGCTCTTCTTCTGTTTTGTCACACCATGCACTGCCTCAGTGTCCTCACTAAAACTCTGCTCCGTTGCCATTGGTAACAGCCTGACCTGCGGAGACTCCTGTGTTGTTACAGCCCTCTCATGTGGAGGTGCATATACATTTTAATATAATGCATAAGCATTCGCCAGCAAAATAACACTTTTCATTATTTCAACATATCCTGTTCCTTTGGTCTGTATCCAAAAACACATTGTGCATGAAACCCTTAAAAGGCTTTCCTTGGCTCATCAGAGCAGAATTCAGCTGAGTGATCTGGAGCTGGGCAGTGAATGGAGCAGAGCTGACAGGACCCCAGGGGCTAATGTTTGGAGCTGGTGAGGGAACAGTCTGGGCTGTTACAGAGACCAGCAGCTGGCAGCTCCGAGCCCCTCTCAGAGTGGAGCTGCTCTTCCCCTCAGGACCGAACACATGCTGGCTCTGCTTTGGTTTTACAGTCACCACTCGAGGGCTACTCTTATTCAAAAGATGGTGCCACACTTCAAAAGCCAAAAGGACAATTTACAAATGTTAAATTAATTTAAATTTATGACAAGGTCCACCTTCTTTTATCCAACCACACAAAATCACTACTTTACTTTCCATTTGTCAGATTGTTACAGAAAAAGTTGGGCTCTGTCTGTTCCAGGACATCCAGAGCAGCAGTGGACCTCACCTGCCCACCGCGTCTCCAGTGTCCTCTCTGGGACCAGCTGGGATCCCCACACCAGCCAAACTCTCCAAAACCAATGCCCCAGTTCACATCGATGTCGGGGGACACATGTACACCAGCAGCTTGGCCACACTCACCAAATACCCTGACTCCAGGTAAGACTTAAAAAGATGATCCAATTACAGAACATTCTATATCCACCCCTTGTTTTAACTGTCTGTTTTAGGATCGGGCGTCTCTTCGATGGGACAGAGCCCATTGTTCTGGACAGTTTAAAACAGCATTACTTCATAGACAGAGATGGTCCTATGTTTCGATACATACTCAACTTCCTGCGCACTTCCAAACTGCTGCTCCCCGATGACTTCAATGTGAGTGTCACAATATAAACAATATCAACAATATTTGTTTACAAAAGCTTGACATAATTTGCACTTTTAAATCATTCCTGGGTTTATAATGGTAACAGCAAAAATATAATGCCAAAATACAATATTTTAAATGCCACATATTTTTAAAGAATTATTAACATTGTGTCAAACAGAGGAATGAGGGGAAACTTTGATATTCAAAAGCAAATTGGACACAAGAAACGTTTGAGTACCTTTTTGGCAAAAAACTGCAGCCGAATGTGTTTAAGACCCTATTTTTTGAGAAACTTGTGCAGTAAAAACCGTTGAGTAATGTCATTATTATCCAAGAAATTTCAATTTAATGCCAGTTCCAATCCAGTTTAATAGTTTTCGATGATATTTGCATTGCAAGCCAAACCAAACTTGTATACAATAAACTACTACTAGGTCTAAAATATGAAACACAAGTTTATCAAGTTTAGTGTAATTCAACATTTTCGCATTACGATTAAAAATATAATCTGCATTATTTTATGTATTTGTATAACCTCCGCAGTACTCACCTTTACCCATGTGTGTCTTCAGGAGTTCTCGCTGCTGTATGAAGAGGCGAGTTTCTTCGAGCTGGTCCCTCTGCAGGCGGAGTTAGACCAGTGGAAGGCTCGGAGGCAGGACGTCCCGCTGTGTGTGGACTGTGCCCTGGTCCAGGTCTGTCCCGGTTTGGGCGAGAGGGTCAGCGTGAGCGCTCAGAGGGCCGTCATGGATGAGGTGTTCCCCGAGGTGCAGGACGTCCTGAGGAGCGCACCCAACGCCACCTGGAACCACAGTCCAACACACGCCGTGAGGTTTCCACTCAGCGCGTACTGTCAACTCACCGCTGTGCAGGTACAAACTGTATAGGGAGTAATTAGAGCTGCACATAAGGCTCTGTGCAATGTTTTTGGCCAACTTCCTGTTGGTCAATGTAGGGTGAAGACCACTTCCTGTCCACATTTAAATGTAAATTAAAAGCAAAATAAGATTTAAAAAACAGAAGAAAACTTAAAGAAATATCAAGCAAAGTGTGTTTCATGAATGATACTTAAGATTGTGGTGCTATTTTACCATTTATTAGCATCAAATTAGTGTTAGCCTTTAGCTTCAGGGTAAAAACATCTACGCAAACGAGGTCTCCTCTGGTGAAGTAATAACATCCTGTGCAAATTTTTGTACATGTTGTAAGTGATTATCCAACAGCTGCATGTTTTCAGCGACACTGTTTAAATATTTATTTATTTTAAAAATATGCAGCTAACTCTCCATATAATATAATAGGAATAAACAAGAACAGGAAACAGTCGTTACCCTAGAAGTTAGCAGGAAGTTGCTAAGTAACATTCCTTGCACAGAGCCTTCACAATAAATAAAAAAAATGCAATTTTGGAAACAAATATTTTACTGAACCATTTTCACACAGCATATTACATACATTTTAAACATAAATATTAAACAATTTGTATTTTTCATCAAAATGGGAAAAGTTAAAATACTATGGGCCAAAACAAGGCTAGAATGGAACCAAGTAAGGAAAATCATGATTATAAAGTGAACTTTTGCAAAGTACATTAAGACAGGAACGTTAGTTGCGATGATGATTTTCAGCACAATGGCGTACTTCATAGTTGCAAAAAATAGACCGTGACGTCACGTCGCAATGCATTCTGGGAAGTCTCCTCAGACAAACAAGCGCGCATTTTGCATGCGGTGCCTATGGATGCCTTAAAGATGTTCCAACACGAAGGAACCAAGCACTGCTGTTGGGGGCTGTGCAATCGGACTCTAGATACCCAGATCGGATGTCGGAGGGGACATTTTTTATCACTTTTCCAAAGCCGGGTGAGGAAAAGGCTGCAGAACAGACTGGCATGCTGGCCCTTTAAGGGGCGGAGCCTAGCCCACCAGCGTGCAGCAGAGGCAGCAGCATGTTTGAGGACAGGGAAGAGAGGAGAGAGACACTACGGAGCCTTGATGGAGAAAAAACGCACACACCGAGCATTAAAGAACAATGAAGTACCCTGACTCCTCATTTCATTGGAGTTCTAACCTGACTCTCAACAGTGTTTTGACTTATCCAACGAACAATAAACAGTCCCTCATTTTCACCAGGTATGATCTGCGACAATATGACACAGCTGGTGTTTGTTTGTCTGACTGCGTGACGTCAATTGTAAAGTGGGCTATTTGAAGCAAATGTCTTGAGGTTCCTCATTAGTTACCTTTATTATACGGCTCTTCACAATGCAAGTACCACGCTCCATTGACATGAATGGAATTTCCCAAAGTTCTACCGGTCATTATTTTCTGCTAGAGGACCGCTGTCAATGGCAACGGAGTATGTGCTTGTTACAGGTCTTTCATATCACTCCGCAAGTGGTCACTTATCCTTGAGAAGTTGGGGGAATCGCTTGTGAGGTTAATGCAGTCCTTCTCAAATAGTGGCGTGTGATCCCTGGGAACATGCTTTTTAAATATTTAACAGCAAGAGAGATAATGAGACAAAACAAAAGTCTCCTTAAATCTAAGACCAGGAAATATGACGAAGATATGCAGTGCTTAGTTTCACTTTGACTACAATGGGACACGAGGAAAGACCAGGGAAGAAAGCAGACTGCGTACCGGGAGGAGGAAAGACAAGGAGCCCTCCCATCTTACGCGCAAAAAGTACAAGGTTAAACTCACACTACTTTGAACCTCAAGCGTGTTTACGTTTAGCGATTAAATGTAATGCAGAGGACAAACTAATCTGCCAATAATCCCCAAACTTTTCTGAATGGGATTTCCCAAAGTTCTATGAGTCATTATTTTCTGCTAGAGGATCTCTGAAAAAATAATGACCGCTGTCAATGGCAACGGATTTTGTGCTTGTTACAGGTCTTTCATAACACTCATTGCCTTCAGGGCGAAACAAGACCCCAGGTTCGCCCTGTCGGTACTTATTTACCCGATAATGACCAGCGTTCTGTACATTATCCCTTACTTATTATACAGCTCTTCACAAAGCTCCACTGACTTGAATTGAATTTCCCAAAGTTCTACGTAAGGGATAATGTAAAGAATGCTGGTCATTATCAGGTAAATAAGTACCGACAGGGCGAACCGGCGCGTTGGGGTCTTGTTTCGCCCTGAAGGTAATGAGTGTTATGAAAGACCTGTAAGAAGCACAAAATCCGTACCGACAGGGCGAACAACACCCTGGCGCGAAGCGAGCGAGTTCCTCAACTTCTCTCGCTAGCTGGGTAGATCTGGAAAATGCATTAGGCAATTAGTGTGAGGAGACGTTTTGGAGACGGTGAATTGGTAGATTGGGCCTCGTACCAGTGCTCGAAATCCCCGTACTCACCGTAAATATTAAATATATTAAAATTCACTTGCTGAAAGCTTGCCGATGATTTCCTTTCCGTTGGGATAAGTGACCGGTCTACCGATATGAAAGACCTGTTACAAGCACAAAGTCCGTTGCCTGGGCCAGCAGTCATTATATTTTTCAGAGGTCCTTTATCGGAATAATGACCGCTGTCAATGGCAACCATTACATTCAAGTCAATGGAGCGTTCAACGTGCATTGTGAAGAGCCGTATAATAATAGTCATTATTTTCTGCTAGAGGACCTCTGAAAAAATAATGACCGCTATCTCACTACCGTCCGGTTCGCCCTGTCAGTACTTATTTTCCCGATAATGACTAGCGTTCTATACATTATCCCTGTACAGGTTGCCCCAGCGACATCGAAGGATGGGTCAAATGCAGAGGACAAACTTCCCTATGGGGACAATAACATTCACCTTAAACTTATCCTTTACTTATTAATCTCCCAAGGGAGAAATTTGTAAATGACACTTTACTATAGCAAAGAAAATTCATTTACAGCGCTCTTCACAAGTCCACCTAAGCGCTTCACATAAGGGAAGGTTTATATTCCATTGAGGTAGTGCATTAAAAAACTGCAGTGTAAATACTGTGCAATGTCATTCAATCACTTATCAATGTGGTGCCCCTCGAAGCACTTGGTGCCCCACACACAGCATGTTGCAAGCGTATAGGAAGCTGCAGCACTGGCCACAGTTGCCATTGAGGAAGATACACATCTGTGTCACGGGACCCTTTGACCTCCACCAACCACTAACTCGTACATCACTCACTTTTACCAGTAGGTTTGCACATGTTTTTGACATGTATTTAAAATGAGACTCAAAGTATCTGTAGCAATGTAGAAAGCCTTTGGAGAGAGAAAGAACCAGAGAGTTACTAGTTAGAGATCAGCAGTGGTCTTGTCCCTGACGAAAAATTTGTCTGACACTTAAATCATACCTGGTATATTGTACAACTCGCACCTTAAAAATATAAGTAAATGTTCACTATCGCCTGTTCAACAATTTACTATAGTATAAAGATATGAAGATGCTCAGCGCGTTTGTAAAAAGCCAATCCATGCATTTGTGGTCCCCTTTAAATGGCATTAAGTCAATCATTGCATTTATCTGAAGCCATTATCGAAAGTGTTGACAATCAGGCTCTAGCCTCCCCGGAGCTGAACAATATTTGCCATTTTGTCTCAGGGGAAATTAAACTAAAGTGAAGGGGACACAGCGGTCCTTCAGGCAAGAGCTGAACTAATGGACTACAGAGACAAATGAGCAAGAGACTCCTGGGACCACAACTCAATTCAAATACACTCGTTTCTGTACTTAGTTGGTAAATGTGCTGGCTTTGACTCTTTAGGTCACTGTTTGAAAGAAAAAAATAGAAGTTTAAACTATTTTCCGAAGCTTATTGCTCAAATTGTATGTTTCTTATCAATTGAAGGAGCATCACAAGGTTAAAATATAACACCGACTCTAGTGATGTGACGTTCATGATCGAATGGTCTCTCTGAACAGCTCTTTCAGTTTAAGGGTATGAATCAAATCTCAATTGTGAAAAGACCCAGATCTTTTTTTCCATTTTATTTCACACAGATATTTGTCAAAGTATTTGAGCCACTTTTCATTCATTATGGCAAAATGTTTTAGTTGCATACATATTTTCAAGGGTAAATAAGCCCCACTGTAAGTTTGGATAACTGTAATAGAAAGGTTTACATTAGATCTCGAATAATATGACTTTTATGTCTGGCATCATAAACCAAAAAATTAACAGCCATCATGAGGAGTCTCTTTCTGAATTTTGTTGGTAAATGAACTTTACGCCTTAGGGGGCTATAAAAGTGAATTGCTACTTCATGCTTTGCTTATGAATACTACTAATCAAATGTAATGTAATTCACCAGGGTCTGCATAAACCTCCAGTGTTACCTTGAGTTCAGGCAGAGCTTCCTTTGACCGAACAGAGGCTTATCTTAGGAGGTTCCCGGCTATGAGATCTAGTTGGAAAGAGCAGGGGGAAAAAAATAAATAGAGGAATGACAGGTTGAGGAGTCCAATGCTTTAGATTTTAGTTTGGGGTGCCACAAGGTTCACTGTTAGAGGTAGAGGTAGCGCATCTGGAAATAAATATGCTGAACAGGCTAGCTGGGTAGATCTGGAAAATGCATTAGGCAATTAGTGTGAGGAGACGTTTTGGAGACGGTGAATTGGTAGATTGGGCCTCGTACCAGTGCTCGAATTCCCCGTACTCGCCGTAAATATTAAATATATTAAAATTCATTCGCTGAAAGCTTGCCGATGATTTCCTTTCCGTTGGGATAAGTGACCCGACTACTTGCGGAGTGATATGAAAGACCTGTTACAAGCACAAAGTCCGTTGCCAGGGCCAGCGGTCATTATTTTTTTCAGAGGTCCTTTATCGGAAAATAATGACCGCTGTCAATGGCAACCAATATATTCAAGTCAATGGAGCGTTCTACTTGCATTGTGAAGAGCCGTATACTAAGACCATTATAATTCTCAGATTTCTCTTAACCCCATAAACCCAGTCCTTGGTTTATAGGGTTAGTCCTGGTTTAGACCTAGTTTAGTCCTGAGTGTATGGGGTTAGACCTGGTTTAGTCATTGGTATATGGGGTTAGTCCTGTTTTAGACCTAGTTTAGTCCTGAGTTTATGGGGTTAAAGTGAACATATCGCACATAATTATATGG
>OMNZ01094643.1:8225-18980 GCA_900303255.1 Lesueurigobius sanzi
CAATGACCAATGTAGTTCTATGGAGAAACGTTGGATCAGTGCAATACTTACACTTTTATATTCAAGATGAGGTCAGTTATTTGTTTCCAGGAAAAGGTTTATATGTTAAGAGAGCAAACTGACCCTAAATCTGAAAAGTGACTCCCCTTAATAATACAAACACACCGGTTCACCTCCTGCATTAAGACTGCTCTGGCCCTCACTCATTGCCGAGCCCGGCCCCTAATTTTGATAGATCTAAGCTGGACCAGTTAGCCTTGAATGAGGCGCTAATACAGTATTAACAGGAGCTGAGTCATCACTGTCTCTTAGCACTTCATTACACCATTGATTACACTATTGATTTCCTTATTGATGCCCATTAACGGTACACAACCCAAATGTTCCCTAACCGCTCCCTCCTAACAACAGCGGAGGAAAACCACTGGGCGTTTTAATTTTGTGTGATCGTTAGCACTCGGTGGCGCAGTGGTTAGCGCTCGCTGTAGGAGGAGGTTCAATCTTACTGTAGGTCATTTCCTCTGGGTGCTTCATTTCCCCTCCCACTAAAAACATAAGTACTACAGAGCAGGGATTCTCAACTGGTTTGGTATCGGGACCCACCATGACCCTATGACCATAAGCCGTGACTAAAATAAAAAGATTTATTTCAAACTATTAAGTATCCTTCTGTGTAAATCTATTCAAAATATTGTATTTTTGTCAGATTATTGTTTACCTCTGATACCGATACTTTTGGATCCTATCAACCGATACCAACTGATACTGTGAGGCTTGCTTTAAAGGAAGTTTGTATATTTTTTTGATGTCTGTTACATCAATATAGACCACTACCAACATTAAGTGATCTTGCGTGCTATATGAGTAATTATTTATAAGCAGTCTTTCACAAACTAAAATACAAACAGAGAGACCTTCAAACGTGGACAGTTTTATTTCATTACTTTGACCCACGCATTAGGTTTGACCCAATCAGTTTCTGTCCCAGCCTTGATGCTATAGCAATGCCTCTCAATGTATTTTGCGTGGCGATCAAAAGTACAAATGTGGAGTGTAAAACGATTGACTTAAGGTTAACAGGTTTCAGGTTACATATGGCAGTGGCCTCTATGATGCTCCAGGATCAAATGTGTTCAGGGTTTCTGGTCCGTTTCTATGAAACCACTAAAAGCAATAGATCCTGGACCATCATTGAAGCTGCTGTGATGGAAAGTAAAGGTGCCACACTGCACCCATACAGCCACTGGGTCACTAAAAGGTCAAATATGCATAAATATTCACTTAAAATGTTGTATAGTGCCCCTTTAAATAAATGTCTATTAAAGTGGGTTTCGTTTTAATAAAAATAATTCAGACTGTGGTGCTATTTTACCATCTGTTAGCATCAAATTAGCATTACCCTTTAGCT
Source organism: Lesueurigobius sanzi (assembly GCA_900303255.1). Lineage (NCBI taxonomy): Eukaryota > Metazoa > Chordata > Actinopteri > Gobiiformes > Gobiidae > Lesueurigobius > Lesueurigobius sanzi. The sequence continues at coordinate 9,634 of OMNZ01094643.1, forward strand.
TCAGGGCTAAAACGTCTACATTTACAGAGATCTCCTGTGGTGAAGTATTTACATCCTGTGTTAAGTTTTTTTTACATGTAAGTGATTATCCAACAGCTGCATGTTTTCAGTGGCATACTGTTTAAATTTATTTCAACAAGACATGGCTAACTCTTTATAGAATAAACAAGAAAAGGAAACAGTTGCTACCCTAGGAAGTTAGCAGGAAGTTACCAAGCAACATTCCATGCACAGAGCCTATATCCAATATAGGCTCAGATCGGAGCGTACCTAAACCTCTCGATTAGTTTCAGTCTTGGTCTTGGTTTTTATGGACTGATCTGGGCTTCAAAAGCAAAAACAAATCCATAGTTTTTAGTAAATCCTTTTTGTTTCCCCCTCAGGCACCTGGCGAACATCACCGAGCTTCTGTACCGCACCACCAACCCCTTCGACTCGCAGTACGTGGCCGCTAACGATCCTCACATCTCCACGGTCGCGGTCATCATCACCACGGAGACGAGACCGGAGGGGGCGTGGCATGACGCGGGAAGGGCCGGGTCCAGCATGCGCTTGATGCTGGTCGGACGAGGCTACACCAAGGGCCCCGGCGACATCCCACCAATCACCACGCGGCGCTTGTTCCCCGCCGCTCCGTCCCGACGCATGTTTTCCCAGGACGAAGAACTGGGGAAGCTGGTGGTTGGGAGCTATTCGCAGTATAACAACCATTTCGTCAAAGCCTTCGTACACGGGGACCACGTTTACTTCCTGTTTTCGAGACGCGACATGCAGCACAAGAAGGAATACCGGACGTACGTCTCCAGGTTGTGCCTTTCCGACCGGAGCTTCTATTCCTACGTGGAGGTGCCGCTGGTGTGCGAGGGCGGCTACAACTTGGCGCAGGGGGCGTGGCTCGGGAACCACACAGGAAGCGCCGCCCTCTTCGCGGTGATGTCGGCGGGGCAGGCTTCCACGCCGGTGGCCACCAGTCGGTCGGCGCTGTGCGTCTACGGCATGGGGCAGCTGGACGCCATGTTGAGGAGGGCGCAGGAGGTGTGCTACACCGAGGGAGGGAGGGGGAGCAGCGGGCAGGAAGAGGCTTACATCGAGTACGCCGTCTCCTCCAAGTGTCTCAAACTGCCCAAGGTAAATGTGCTTTGGTCTCACCTCATCTGGTCGTTACCCTACAGTCAGGGAGGGGGCTAGATTGGTTACTTTTAAAATCTCTGTCTCGCTCTAGTCGTTTTGCAATCTCACGGACTCCTGACTTCCTGTAAAATGTCTTTTGAGTGTGAATCCTAGAGTTATCTGTCACGCTACGCTGGCAACTCTTTTGAAAAAGCATATTGTGAAGGAAGGCCTGTGGAGGTTTTTCATTTTTCCCTCTTTTTCCACTATAATTTTTACTTCGTATTTTAACATTAACGTTGCTTTAAAATGATTATTTCATACTTCTGTTGAAGTGTTTTTGTTTTTAATAAAAAGGCAAAAGAGTGATTCAGGTAAAGGAGTACTGGGGGATACCCAAGTCTTGGAAATGGCTTCAGTTTAAATTAAGCTTGAACTGAAAATGTATGGGAAAACATATTTTGGACTGATTTTAATTTTATGCCTAAAATATCATGGTAATTAATTGAGAATTAAGTAGGGCTGAAACAACTAATTGATTATTAAAATAGTTCTGTTAATCATTTCTGGGATATACAAACTCAGACAGAGTAAGAATTACTTCCAAATTTTGCTTTTTTTGGTAAAAACAAAATGATGTTGTCTCTAAGGGCATTGGTTATAGATTTTTGTTTGTAAATATTTTAGCTTTACTCTATCAAGACGTCTTCAAATGGCGTCACTTTAGCTTCATGTGGCAAAAAGTTTTTAAAAATTACACTTTCCATGCACATTTTTTCCACCAAATAATCAACCATTTAATTATCTAAATAATCGTTAGTGACAGCCCTAGAATTAAGAAGTAAATTAGCATTTACTTGATTTATAAACCATTACAAGGAACTAAGTGCACAGGCTTTTAGAGCAGTTGCCATATTTTACACTAATATATTACTGAAAACACGGTTTATTTGTTACAAATTAGTCAAAGTTAGATTAGATTAGATTATTTAGATTATTTTTTATTTGTCTCCTCACAGAGAAATTTGTCTTGGACAATCCAGGGCAGGTACAGACAAAAAAGAACAAAGACATTACATGAGACAATACACACACACCCACATTTACCATTAGACAGAGTTCATGACCTCATACATTACATGACATGACCACAAACAGGACAGTGCTTTACTTCCTCAGGTAGTACACAGAAACATATGCTACACAGCATATTTTTGTCTAAAAAAGGTTTCCTTGGGTTCAGCAGAGAGACTGCCAAGGGAACCAGAGAATGTTTAAACCTGTTTAACTTGCAGTTAGGCTCGCGACCTGACGGCATCACCTCAAACTCATCATGCAGGATGTGCGTGGGGTCAGCTGCTATTGTGTCTTCGTGAAACACATTCCTGTAAAATCATTTTAAATGACGTTCTTTTGTGCCTCACCATTTTCTGAGAAAAGCTTTGAAGGAAAAGGCTTTGAATGTGATCTTAAAAGACGACTTCAAAAGCGTCTTGGCTTTGTATTCTGTCTTTGGTCCAAGTGGGACCGATGGCGTAATCCTAAACCACACTCTGACATCATGGTGATGTCACAGATTAACAACTGGCCAGCATCTGCAGCTCCTGACCCTAATCCAGTCTGGATTATTGTTAATCTACAGCATCTGCCTTAAACATGACCCACATGTGTGCAAGGGAAACCAAAGGAGCAATGCGTGGAATAATAATGTTTTATAACAGAACAGTGGCTTTGAGGAACAGACTAGTCTTTATGGTTCTCCACTGGGAACCAAATCTTTAGGATCTTTCTGCTTTCTTCAGGCATTATGCTACGTTCATGAGCTTCTCAGGAACGGGGGAAATCACCTGATTTGTTCATTTATCTTTAATGGTGAGCTTTTTGGCGGCACGGCAGCACAGTGGTTAGCGCTCGTGCTTCACAGCTAGAAGGTCCCGGGTTTGATCCCGGGGCAGGACAGGGCCTTTCTGTGTGGAGTTTGCATGTTCTCCCTGTGTCTGCGTAGGTTTCCTCCGAGAGCTCCGGTTTCCCCTACCACTAAAAACATGTACAATAGATCAGGATGAATCAGAGTGAGTGCGAATGTGGGACAACGGATGAAAATTAGCCCAAGGCTGCAATCCGGAGTGGTGTGTTTACATGCATGCTTCTCATGTGTGTTCATTAGCATGCACTGGCCCAACCAAATAAACAATAAAATAAAATTTGGTTAAACATGAGTTTACTGTGACTTGTCGTTGTAATTAAAGTGATATTTTATTAGGTTTTGAGACATTAAACATGCCACATAATTTAAATGGTTAAACCTTATCTAGTGACAAAAGACCTCCACTTTCCAACATAAAAAGCACATGATCACAAACAAACTGGGAACAACTTCCTGGAGAAAACGAGCTCCTCATTTCACATGAACACAGCATTAGTTACAAGTTTCAAAGTTACAAACGGCGACTGTCATGTCCACTGCATTTTTTAGTGTCTTTCACAAGGCCAACTGTTCCCGCTGCTTCAGGCCTCAAATTAAACAGTTTAACAGAAAGAAAGATGTGTTCGTTTTCAGATATGTTCACTGAGGCCACTTTTGGAGTACAATGATGATTAATTAGGTAAAAATAGAAGATGCCGCAAGTGCATCAACTGCTCGACAAGTTCCTCAATTGGCTATATTTCCTAACTTCTTGTTTCCAATTCTGATTCTCATACAGACAATAATCACTTCTGCAAATGGTAAAAAAGTTGCATTATTATCAAAAACATCTTTTCAAAAACAACTTTTCTTCAGAAATCGCTAAGTGTTTCAAGTTGAAGGTCAGAAAAGGCCGTTTCATTTCTCTACATAGTTTCAAAGCGAAATGCTCCTGTTTTGACTCGTGTTTGGTTTGGAGAAAGGATTCCTCCAACTCAGGAAAAAGTTATCTTTGTGTATGACCTTGACTGAAAAAATGAGAAAGAAAGAAAAGACACAGATTTCCTTCATCTTCAATCGACGAGGTTGGTGACATTTATGTGAAAAAAATATTATAATCAGCTTTACAAACAAGATTCTTCTGTGTGACTGTGTTTATTCTACAATTTGAGCTTATGCTGAATTTTGGTTGTTGTTTTTCATTTCATGTTTTTGGAAGCATATGTAGCTTCAGCATTATTATTTTTGAAGTGCTTATGATGTACATTCAACTTCAGGATGTTAAATGATCATAACAGCAGCAGCACCTTCAGATGTCAGTGCTAATATTTTGAGCTCTTCCTGTTTTCTATATTATTGAATGTCCTGTAAGTATTTTTTTACAGAATTCTATGAGGAACAAAATGCACATTATATTCTGTAACATTTAAGAGTTATTAGTATCTGTACTGTCCCTAACTAAGCCCTCGCATTCATGGGGCCCTCGCGACATCAGTTTCATTTCAGTTAGCACATACAGTATATTCCAATCCCCCGCCTTCATCCTGACCCCTCTAAAAGAAAGTCGACTGCTAGTTATTTTGAGGAGACATTTGACATTTTAGGTAAATGTATGAGGCACAAAACCCCTGTAGTACAAATGTATGCACTATTGGGGGCCCCCTGGTGGTCTCGGGGCCCTCAGCAGCTGTATAGTCGGCTTATTAGGCCGGTCCTGTTGCCAAGCTTAATTTTTGGCCAGAGCTTCACCAAAAGTGGACTTAATGAAGCTTTCTGTTTACTTTGGATTATTGCTAGAGGTGACCAAACTGGTGACCCCCCCCCACTTTATTAGAAAATAGATCCGTTATTACACTAGACCCTTTCAACAGTCAATTCTAACAAATTGTAATTCTAACACTCATTGTTTGGTCTCTGTTGTAGTTCTAGTTTAGTGTTTCCTCATGAAGTGGTCCTGTGACGGTGGTCCCAGGAAGGAACTGTCAGAGAAACAGCTTGTATTTCATTTCATGCTCCGTGACCCTCACCCACACATGACCTCTGACCCCTCCTCAGGCTGGTTCAGGTGTCTGCACTGATTGTAGATCCGTTTGTATTGAAGGAGGCACATCTCTTATGGTTTGCATTACGCTTTAGTCCTGGTTCAGTCCTGGTGTGGATCTAACGCAGTGCCTTTTTAGTCCTGGTTTAGGTTTAGTCCTGACTAAGTGTTGGCCGAGTTCTGGTTTAGTCTGGTTTCAGTCTGTTTAGTCCTGATTTGAGCCTTGTTTGCTCCTGGTTTAGTCCTGGTTAGTTCTGGATTGGTCCTAGTTTTCCCCTGGTTCAGATTTAGTTCTTACTTAGTTAAGCTTAGTCATAGCTTAGGCCTGGTTTAATTCTTGCTTAGTCCTGGTTTGAGCCTTGTTGATTACCCGTAGTCCCGGTTTCATGGTTTAGTCTTGGTTGGTTCTTGATTAGTTCTGGTTTGTTTAGTCCAGTGTTTTTAACAAAATTGTAATTTAGTTTAGGTCTGGTCTTAGTTGAGTAAATCTACAATCAATTTAGTCATTATTTGATATGATTAAATTTGATACGATTAAATTTAAATTTAGTCGTGGTCCATAGTTTTATGAGGCTTCTCCCACATGAACAGCACAGAGCTGTTCCTGTTGATTTGAGGCTCTTTCAAATATAATTTTTAGTCTTTGTTAGTCAACAAAAATATCTGGACATTTTTGTCATAGTTTTTATGTGACTAACTACTGTTACTTTAATTTAAGTCTAATTTTATACAGAAACAAATATTACTTTGACTGAGATCAATGAAGTTAACACTGGTTTAGTCCTCGTTTAGTCTTTGTCTAGTCTTGATTGGTCCTTGATTAGTCCTGGTGTCCTCATTTAGTCTTGGTTGGTTCTTATTTGGTCCTGGTTTAGTTCTGGTTTAGCTTGTTAAGTCCAGGTTTTGTCCTAGTTTAGTCCTGGTTTATTCCTGGTTTATTCCTTCTTTAGTCCTGGTTTATTCCTTGTTTAGTCCTGGTTTAGTCCTGATTTAGCCCTAGTTTAGCCCTTGTCTAGTCCTGGTCTAGTCCTGGTCAAGTCCTAGTTTAGCCCTGGTTTAGCCCTGGTTTACGCCTGGTTTAGCCCTGTCTAGCCCTGGTTTACCTCTGGTCTAGCCCTGGTCTAGCCCTGGTTTACCTCTGGTCTAGCCCTGGTTTAGCCCTGGTCTAGCCCTGGTCTACTGGTCTAGCCCTGGTCTAGCCCTGGTCTAGCCCTGGTTGATCCTAGTGGTTAATCCGTCTGTATTGACTGAGTGCAGCTGTATTGTTGCTCTGGCGCTGGCGGCTGAATTGATCGGTGGAGAATTCTCAGAGAAAATGAAGCTGGTTGAGTTTAATGAAGTGTTTAGTGGAAAACATTGTGAATGATTTGGATTATTATTAACGCCTGCAGACGCTGGCTCCAATCACCCACAATCCTTTACAAAGAACATTTCAATTTGCATTTCATTTAGGCTACTATCTTCAGCAAACTGTTTTTTTCTCCCCATTTTAAATATCTTGACACAATCATTATTTTTCCATTTCCCAAGCAACTGGAAATGCTCTAAAAATAGTCCAAGTAATCATTAAATTCCTGGTTCAGTCTGTTTTTTGTCTGTAAAGTTTACTTTTTTTTGGTTTGACTCTAACAAGTGATCATCATTTAATAACATTACATCATTTCATGTAGGTTTAGTCTTTGTCTTTTGATGAAAATATAATTCTGACAATAAGTACATGCACTTTTTATCGGCTAAAACTAAAATTAATTTAGGCAACTTAACATTGATAATATATTATTATCTTCTGCTTCATGGAGCTGCTCCACATGAACAAAGCACAGACCAGTTGCTTTGGCAGTGAATTTACATGATATGAGTCTCTTTCGTAGGGAATGGATGGGCAGATCGATTCCAAATAATACCGATACTTCGATACAGGAGACAGTATCGAAATAATCTATACTCATGTCCAACTATCAATACATAGTTTCAGTCTCATTAACTTCTAATTTAGCTTTAGTCTCCGAACAAATAAGTTGGTGATGGCAAAATACTTTGAGTCAACAAACTGGAGAACAGGCCCTAACCTCTGTCCTCGTGTCTTCATTAGGACTCACTGGAGGATTACCCGTGTGGGGGGGAGCACACGCCGAACCCCATCGCCGGCTCGGTCCCCCTCAGCGCCACGCCCTCTTTCACCTGCACCACTCACCTGTCCGCCGTCGCCGCGGCAACGGAGGCGGGGCTCACCATCGCCTTCCTGGGAGACCGACAGGGGACGCTGCACAAGGTGAGCGTCTATCTGTGATCGCAGGCTGACTGCTGTGATGGTTCCGAGAGTTTTCACACCTCTTAGATCTGCACTGTAAAGGGAACATTTGTGTAAGAAAGACAGACTGTGTTACCCATGTTTGAAAACAAGATAATTCAGGCTGTGCACCTGTATTTTTTTATTTTGTTATCTAGTAGCTTAAATCTAAAATAATATTCACTTGTAAAAGCTCTCATTGCATTTGGAAGCATTTTCTGAAGTGGTACGTGTGAAAATGTGTATGATTGGTTCATTTTTACCCGAAAGACTAAACCTTTAATTTAGTTTTAGACTAGTTTTAGAAAATATTCTCTAAAATATTTTAGTTGATGAAATGAACAATGGTTTAGTCCTCCTGGTTTAGGCTTTTGATTAGTCCTTGCTTGGTCCTGGTTCAGTCCATGTTTGGTCCTGGTTTAGTCCTAGTTTGGTCCTTGTGTAGTCCTTGTCTAGTTCTGGTTTAGTCCTAGTTTGGTCCTTGTGTAGTCCTTGTCTAGTTCTGGTTTAGTCCTAGTTTGGTCCTTGTGTAGTCCTTGTCCGGTCCTGGTTTAGTCCTAGTTTGCTCCTGGTTTAGTTATGCAAATACTAGGGATGTAACGATTCATCGAAAATTGATGTAAAATCGATCTAAACTGCTTAAAATGTGAATCGAATCGATTGCAGCGGCACATTAACCACAGACGTAGAGACTGGTCAGTTCCCTACCCGCTCCTGAGGGTCGATCCATGACTTACCGCTGAGAGATTCCCACACGCACAAACACAGAGCGCACAAGCCACTGTACTACTACATGTTCTCTCTTCTGTCCACTTTACTACTAGGCCTACATGTCTCGCCTGACACCACGTTGAATCATGTAAACAGCTCACTGCAGGTTTGTGCCAGTGCTGGGCTCCGGTTTGTGTAGGCTAAATAAAATGGTTCGTGCTAGATAGTCAGCTCGTCAAATAAAATCTAGGCATTTGGCCCCAGACACAGAGTGTACATTAATGATGGCCTCAGACATAAACACATGCTTTTTCTGCTAGAGTGTCCCTAGAGGCCATTAGCTCAGGAAAAAAATGCATATGTTAAAATAAAAGACACACATAACATAACAACATGTTTTGGTTATAAAATGAGTCATATTCATTTGAAAAAAAAAGGTACGAAAAAATTGAAAAACAAAACGAAATCGGGCTTGAGTGAATCGTTACATCCCTAGCAAATACAAAGTCATTTTTCCAAATGATTGCAGAATAATACTCCACCACTGAGTTGGCCCTACAGCAGAGCAGGCAAGACAATAATGTGAATTCATGTTGTCTATTGTCATTAGTCTCTTTGATCCATTACAGTAAAGGTCACAGTTGACTCGCACATACGCCACATGACAGTAAACAGTCAGCTACAGTGGTGCTTTGACAGTCGCACAGTTCAACATTAGCCTCAGGCCTGAACACTTGGAACAATATCCACAAATGAAGACAAAATCTCTCCCATTCGTCAGCATCAGTCCTGGTTTAGACTCGTTTAGCTCTGGTTTAACCCTCGCTAGTTCCAGATTGTGATCCACATATTGGGTTCCACCGCCATCGCTCTGAAACCTGCTCCTGTTTTTCATTGCATCAAATATTAACACCATCACAAACCCGTGGCGATAACCAGAAATGCACTCGGGGACAGTAACCAATCAGGAGCCGGTGTTCCCTGGGGCCTCTTCAAAGGGGAGGGAGGCTGGTGTGACACATGTGGGGGTCCAAAAGTATGGGCCCCGGGGCCAAATACATGAGAACAGAGAGTTTAGAGCAACGCTGTGGGCTCTACACCAGCTGCTGTTCTGTGTGGCATAAACAACAACATTTATCATGTCCTGGTTTAGCCCTGGTGTAGTCCTGGTTTAGTCCTGGTTTAGCCCTGGTTTAGTCCTGTTTTAGCCCTGGTGTAGTCCTAGTATAGTCCTGGTTTAGCCCTGGTATAGTCCTGTTTTAGCCCTGGTAGTCCTGGAAACTAAAAAA
>OMNZ01094644.1:0-16760 GCA_900303255.1 Lesueurigobius sanzi
TGCCTATGAAAGCAAACATAAATCAACTGATATGGAGCAGTGTAGTTAAGAGATGTCTATATAGTTTTTTTTTCATTTTTCATTGGTAGATGCAAAGAGACATTTATTTTATTTTTTAATTTAGTACTATTATTACCTGTTTTTTGCAAACTTTCTTCTTGATGTCACGCTTTTCCTAACTTTTTGCACCCCTCTGTGTGATCCTATCTTAAGGGTTGTGGTAACAAGTGAATTTAGCCATCGTGATCAATAAAGAACTATCTTATCTTATAAAGTAAAAATGTTGAAAAGGATAAAAAAGGCTTGTTTCTTTAAAAATGGTGATCTATCGCCTATGTTGTTATGTGCATTATATCGATCATCTGCAAATTGTGAAGTTATTGTTATCGCGAGACATGTATCGTGTATGGTATTGAATTGTGAGGTACCCAGAGGTTCCCACCACTATTTGTGAGAGGGACAGGGGCCAACATGAAACTAATCATTTGATAGTATCCACAAATCTTTCATAGTGCTCTAATCAACTGGACAACAGTTTCGATGAATCTGTATTAAGTTACCAGCATAAACTTCTCACCTGCCCACCCCATCAACTCCAAAATGTGGGTTCTTTATTATGTTCTGACGTCACACAAACGCAACCTATTGCTTCATAAAGCGGCAAAGTTCTTTCAAAGATCCTCCTTCCTCCCATCTCCTTATTTGGGCGTGCCTCACTTCCCCCAGGCACAGCTTTCCCAACACTTCCTTTTTAGTAAAATTCCATTTGGATCAGAAGTTATTGTAAAATGAGACGGTGTGGCGTATTGAATCTGCTGATCACAACTCGCAAAGGCTTATGAAATATTACAGGGAAAGTCCTGATGGGGCAATGTGTGATTCCAACAAAGACCTCAAATTCACATGGCGCACCGAGCAACCTGTATTAAAGAGATTAGGCCACGCTTACCCCCCGGGCGTTCATGGTACCGGTCTGTGTGCAGCAACATAGCAATGGGCATTCCAACATTCTTCGAGCGTCCCGCAACCAGCACATTCTTGCCTACCGTTTCAATTCCTGTGAAAAAGATCAAGTGTTTAACTCTAAAATATGTAGCAATACTTACTCATAAAGGTGATCCTGAGGTGTGGGAGGTGGTTGCATATAGTCATTTATATTTTACAAAAAAAATACACAAAATCATGATCACAATTTTGGCCTGTAATTAGAGTAATCTGGGACAATAGATGAGAGAAACAATAGATCTGACAGGCACAACATCAAGGAGATGTCAGAAACATAATATCTGTCTATTGTTTGCTGCCTTCTAGTGGTGCTAAGTGTAAAACACAGTAACAAGGCCATTCAAAATGTAATTTTAGGCAGCTGAAGGTGAAGAAAGCAACAAAATCAATAAAGGAAATACAATACAACACACATTTGCGACTTTTGCCCACCTGCTCTTTTGATAATCTCCCACACGGCAGCCGGTGTGGCAGGAATCATCGATCTCTGGTCCAAGCACAGCTTCCCAATATTTACAATATGAAAGCCATCCACATCTTTCTCTGGAGCAATGGCATTACAGACTGCTCGCTCATTGATGTGCCCTACACAGAGGGGAGAAAGTGGACTGCATAACAATATGATGTCGTCACATCCGGGGTCTTGGTAGGCCACATGAATGTATTAAATAAATAATCATAGTTCTATGATAGATAAGCAAAAACATGTTCACAATCAGAGCTATGTTCCCTTGCTCTGTAACAGATCTGTGATTAAAATAAACGGCTCTACATGCATCAGCCGTTTGCCTCCAATTCACCTAAACATTTGGAAACAACAACAGTAATCACTGGTTTACAGATATGGCTCTTGCAGATTTTATACACAAGAAGTGTTTAAGCAGCATAGAACACGCCGGGACAGCCCCCCCTACTGGCCAGGCGAGAGAGGGGCAACTACATTCTTCACAATTCTGTAAATTATTAAACAGCTATGACAAGGCTCATGATGGCACAAATTAAGGTAAGTTTACTCTCACTGTTCGCACTAATATATATTATACAGTATATACACACTACAAATGTTTGGGATCACTTTTTATGTTATGGCTTTTTCTTTATTTTACATCGTAGATTCTCATTGAAGACATTTATTAATTAATGAACACATATGAATTTGAAGAGGTTGAAATAGATTCTTCTTTTTTTTTTCTTTTATTCTCAATGCACAGAACGTCACAGAAATATCTTTCACTTCACAGACTGTTTGAGTATCCATTTCAGGTCACTACCTTATGAAGCTCATTGCGAAAAATGCCAAGCATAAAGGGTGACTATTATGCTACTATTATTGAAGAATTAATTATTTCACACTTTTTTGCGTCCTACATAAGTCCATGTGTTCATTCATAGTTTAATGTCTTCAGTGAGAATCTACAAAGTAAATAGTGTTGAAAATGGAATTCAATGGTATCTGGGCCAGATGGGCGGGCCAACTACAGAAATCTGACATGGCCATACCGCCTTTGCTATGCCTGATCCTGAGACGATGTCAGTGCCCTCTGCTGGACAGGTGTGGAATTCCTTCCTTTAAGAAAAAATCTTGGCTGCCCCCTAGTGGCTGGATTGAACATTTTAATTATGTCTTTAAAATTTCATATCTCCTGACAGGAATAGGCTGGAGACTTACTTTTTTTGTTTTTTTTGCTGCTGTTAATTAAAACCCAAATTTGCAAAATAAAAATAGATTTTAGCTACAAAACTGATTAAATCGATTTTTTGCCCAGCCCTATGAAATCGTAATAAAAAGTTATTAGTGTTATTCATTGTTTTATGTCAGGCAAATGTGAACAATTAATCAATAATAACAATAAAATTAACTGTGATTAATCCAATTTCAAAAGTGTGATTAATCGATTGACAGCACTAATATATATTATTTCAGATGAAGTATATTTACCTGGAAGAGGAAGTTGTACCAAGAGACCACTGACCCTCCAGTCTCGGTTCATCTTGTCAATCAGCTCCAGTAACTCCTCTTGAGAAACCGAGCTCGGCCGGACAACTGTGTCACTCGAAATTCCTGGTGGCGACAAGTAAAATATGTTGTGGTAATTATTTCACACAACATTGCGCATGAAAAAGATAATATTCATTCTTATCTGACCAAGTATATTGGCAGCCCGGGTTTTATTTCGGACATAGGTGTGACTGGCTGGATCATCTCCGACTATGACCACTGCTAAGTGCGGCCTCATGTTGCCCTGAGTGACCATCTCCTCCACATCTCGCTGTATCTCTCTGTGGATCTGTCGAGCAAACTCTCTCCCAGAGATGACCACTGCTTCATGTCTACAGAGATAACAATCAGCATTTAATCACACAAACAGTCTGGACTAAAACACAAAAATAGTAGAACAATGCAGCAAGTGTGTGAAGGAATTTAGTTGACAAAAGCCTTTGGAAAGTGAATGCTTAAGTGTACACACAATGTACTGTTGAGGGTTTTATTTAATTAAGAGATCATTCAATGTTTTTCTTCTCCTTTCAAGTCATTTAGTTCCATTTTGGATCTGGTTTATTCATAGTTTAAAAGTAGCGGAAGATTTTTGTAAATATTTCATAAACATGCCTTAAATGTGTCCCCAGAAATTAGATCAAATGTTCACATCAAATACTGGTACAACAGATAAATATATAGATTTATTCATGTTATTTGTGCTAGTACAGCCTCCAGTAGTTAAAGTTCAGGGATTGAGTTCTGGTGGATATGAACTTTGAAATGAGAAATGGCATATATTTCTGTTATGCAGTTGTAGAGCCTTTACTTCCAACCTTATACCTTTACCTGATTCAGACCAAGTTTTCACCACATAATTCTGTTACAGACTTGGTTTGGATGGGTCTCAGAGTACTATCTTTTCTAAGGTGGTAGGCTACTTATTGTGACACTTTCTAGACGTACTGATCTAAGTTACTGTATATCACACAGAAATATTACCTACAGTATATCCTTCAGTTTGCCAGAACTACCCAGAATCAGATGGTCATCTCCGTAGCTGGAGCCAAGCAGTGGAACTCCATGGAATATCTTTGTGTAGGTTCACAATCATACAGGACAGGAGCTAACCGTTGTAGGAAAAGGCTCTCTATTTCAGCATCTGTACTCTATGCTTAAAAGAACTGGATGTTTTGCTTTGTCAGCAGACTGATGGAGTCGGCCCCAGGACCCATTGAATATTATTTAAAAGAATTCAGTGTAAATAGACCCTTTCATTGTGTAAATATTGCGGGCATTAGCTGGAGGCGGAAAGCTAGATCCCTCTCTATTTCCATTGGAGCTGTTGTCATAGTAACGATAACAAATGTCTAACATCAGATAAAACCTTATTTTATCGTCTCAAATGTCTTTCCTCTTGTTATTGCTCCTTAAGCCACAACAGGACTTTTTTGTTGTAGATTTACACTTATAATCACTAGTTTTAGTTAAATCTTACTTCTCTTGCTCACTTCCTGCCTCCAGCTGATGTCATTGGTGATGTAAGCAGCGAAAGGGTCTATTAAAAAGACCATTCAAAGAAACTACAATTAAATCACATGAATTGCAGGAAATATGAAGATTGTTTATGATGCAAAAACTCTGGTACAATTGCTTGTTATGATTTGTATGTTTAGAATGGCTTATTAAGCGTTTAAGATGACTTGTTTTCTTGACTATGTTGCACTTCAGACCATCCAGAGTTTTTGTTTGTTTATGGAGAAAGGGGGACATAATAAAATATATTTTATCTTTGCGACTATTTTCAATTGTGTGATAAGATGAAAGTGGAACATTTTTCCGTCTCGTTGTTGTACAAAAATAATAACATCATATTCTGAAATTAATCTGAAATTAAATGATTTATTGCAATACCAATTTTGTATTAAATCTTGAAGTGTTTTGTCTTATAAATTTGGTTAAAAAACAAACTTCTAAACGTTCAAAGATTCATTTGTCCCTCAAATTAAAAACTGGATTGGCATTTGCTCACCCAGAAGCACAAAGCAGTGTAGCATAAAGCAACCCTCGGATAAGGACCAAACATGTTAGCTGCTGTCAGTCCACTCATCTCACTGCAGACATATAGGATCTTAACAGGCGAATTCACCAAGACAAAATAACAAGAAGTGTGTCCATCTATCTACTATGAGAAAGCTGTGCCTCCCTCTCGGATGAGAAGGCTGAGCGATGCTGTCAATCACCATCCTCCGACACGTGACGTTACGCACGCCGTCGCCGGGCAGCAGCTAAGCCCGTCTCACTAAAGTGTTACGAGAAAAGAAACATGGCTCTATCATTTACCTCGTCGCTGTTTGGTGTAAGAGCCTCCACCTCCACTGACACTCACATTTTCTCGGTACCTGCAGTTTGGCGCGGCAGCAGTGATGGGGTAAATACAACGGGCTACACATTCGGAAGGAGGAGCGAAGGGGCGAAATAGAGACCGCCATGTTTGAGAGTGTGCACGCGCTTTTTTGTGTACGTACGCGCACGTGCAAAAACATGGGGGAGGGCCATCGGCAGTGCATTGACGCCCCCCTCTCTGGGTTATGCTCATGCTTCTAATCTACATCGCAGATAAACACAGCTACAGTGTAGGCCACTGATGTTGTTGTTACAGACGGAAGGATATACTGCTGCTGTTCCCATCACACAATTACACGGTCATTCTGTAGCCAAACCTAGATTATCGCAGTTTTGGTTGCAGTTATGGCGAAACGACCAAACGCAATACGCTATCTTTGCCACAAGGTGGCAGCATCCCTCTATTGTTGGGTGTATTACAAGCTAGTGAACAAAATGATCACAAAATGTCACTAACGAATTTAGTGTTTTGTGTCATGATTGTAGCCTTTGTTAAACCAAACTAAATTGGCTATCAGGAAAATTGTATTGCTGCAATTTAACTGGTTTACTTTAATTCATTAAGACAGGGGTCTCGCGCACGTGAAATGAATAATTAATGAATTAATTAAAATACATAAATAGGCACATGCCATTTAAAGGAGACTGTTGCTCAACACACTATAGGGGAATGGGACCAGTCAGAGAAGGCTGAATGGTTTGTTTGAAATGTAGGAGTGGAACCATAAAAATGTGGTAAACATCCCCACCCACTAGTTCTTGTCTCGACGTGACACTCGCAATGAATAAAAGCATAAGGTACAAAACACAATTTACTAAATGAATGGCTTTTAAATGGTGGGCTTGTCTGCATGTTATTATGCAACTGTTTGCCTTTGGAAGGACCAGCCCAGCTGAAGGAAAACACCTTTCCACCGTCTCAACAGCCCTGTCTGTCTTCATAGGCCTAAGTAGGGTATACTGATTTTAAAGGCACTATACTTGTTTTTATGACAAACAATGAAAGGAGGAAGTCAATTAAATTACAGTTGTGTCCAAACTCATTTCTTCCACATGTCTAACACCCCAGTTCTTCACAGAGATGAGTTTATAAGCATATTTCACAACTTGCAGGGTCACTTTTTAGGGTCACTGTCACAGAAATACAACAAAAACTAGCATGCAGGCTCATATTGACACACATGCTTTATATTTAGATGCACAGTAGTATGTCTGAGTTTACAATATTCTGAAGCAGGACAAAACTAATTTCAAAACTAATTTCACTGCTAGAAAAAAAATAGACATAGGGCCTTTCAGGTTCGGTTTGGGGTATCGTGTGCTTGTGCAAAGTAAACTATGAAGATTCAATATGAGAAAACTCCAGGGAACGCTGGACAAACTAGATCAATTTCCTGAAACTGTGATGAAGTTGTTATATTGCATAACTGTGAGGGAGCACTCTATGCAGACTGAGAACTGAGGCCCAAGGCTGACCTTTAAGTTTAATTTATAAGAACACAATCTGAAAGCCAGTTGTTAAAGAACTGTTTTGGCCATTTTGCATAAACACTAAATCCCCAAAGTAGGCTGTGAGTGTGTTAGCTATTCATTAATAATAGAAACATGTATTGCGCAATTATACATAAACGACAGGTTGCAATTTGAAAATAATTATAAGGGCTATATCACCCATAAAACTGATGACAGCAAAGACTATATTCGCGTGTTTATATAAATTAACATACATAAATTCCCTAAATAAATAAATAATAAATGCATTGCGTTGTTATTCAATATTATTCTCTATTGTTTTCATCTGTTCATTAATTTAATTTGTTTATCCTCTGCAAGGTCCCCTCTTCCTCCCCACCTCCTCCCGCAGCAGTCGACTGTCTGGTTACGTAACACGTTTATGTCTTGCGCACGTGGCCTCGGTCGCAATAGACGGTAAAATCAAGTCGTCTGGACGTGCCGGTGTCCACTTTAAAGGGCGATTGTCATATTTGTAATGTGTGCGATGTAAGTAATGGATAATCGTGTCAAAACAGGTCTAATTTGGCGATTTAAAATCATTTTTTTTTGCGCGCATGTCCACGAATTCCTTCACATGGCTCAATCTTAAGGAGAATGTTATGATGGAAACAGGCTGGCAGAAAAAGTTTCCAGCCCGATGTTCAAAAGAAAGCAACAATTTAGCTTGTCGCATAATTAAATGGAGATTTCTCTAGCCTAGTGATCGTCCTTGATTTCTCAGGACACCAAACTGTGGGTGAATCCGGATTGCATAGCCCTATCTTGTCCAATTATTTCTATTAAAAATAGACAATAAAACAACAAACAAAGTAGGCCATTTTACGCGTACCTTTTTGGAGCATAAATAGACCTTTTAAATGAGTTGCCTATGGTTGCAAATCTGCGCTCAGCATTGACCACACTCCCCCTTCTCCTCCTCACTCACTCTCCCTCCCTCCTCCCCCCCCTCACCCTGAAGCTGTCATCCAGAGCTGCGTCCAGACCACGGCTCAATCCCCAAAGCGCCCGGATGAGTGCAGCAGCAGGCGGCGACATTCCCGACAACATGCTCGCATAAACCGAGTAGTAGAGGACTAGTCAGATTCCCGTGGTAGGAAGGAGGACGACGTGGTGTGGTGGTGGTGAGACACTGCTGGAATCTGAGATATTTTCGACGCAGCCCACGGAGCGCGGTTCTGGGAAAATCCAGACTGGAGACAGAGATAAAGGCGTGGAAGAAGTGAATTAAACGACACGACATTCTCCTTTGCGGTGTCCTATTTCGTTGGTGAGTACACTTTGGAGTAATACGTTGTCCCAATGAATGTATGTATCTTGGTGTTGTTTAGCTTCTTACTCTTGCTCGGGATTTTTTTTTTGTGGAGGAGGAGGAGCAGGCCTGGGGTAAGTACACATTGTCACTTTAAAGCATTTTAACTGACTGCACCTTAAGTCGCGACGCACGCTGCGTGAGCCTCAATGTTTTTTTGTTTTACTGTTCGTGTTCTACAGCCTTAATAAAATAGTTAGGCTATGCTTGGTGATAGTGATAGTTTCAGTCAGTGGTCGCGCGTAATAAAATGAGTGAATGGGACTGCACGTGTGCGTCCACATCCCGACATACATAATGTGCCAAAAGCACCCATCCACTGTAGGCTGCCGTGAAGCGGTCAGTTCACCGGCCTGAAACCGTGTGGGGGACTGTAAGTGACGCCTGTACAGGACTTGCATCTCGCATCTAATGATTTGCCTGTTAATCATACGAGTTCACGCTGCACTCACTCACTCTATTGAGCTTCTCCCAACTGATGACGACACGGAGGGCCGAAAGCAGAGCATGCGCATTTTGCGCACTGAATGAAAACAGCAGCCAAATGTTAGTTTAGACAATTTGAAGTCTGAAAAGGAAAGATCTGCGTATTTAGGCTAACCGTACACTGATATACTACTTTTGTATTATATGCCCATACTGAACATTACCTCTCTGGTGATCCAGCTTAGACAGTATGACTTGTTGGATCTTGCCTACCTGAATGTCTGCTCAGTGTTTAGCTACAGGCTCCCTGTTGTCTCTATTCTTTTATTACACTCCTTTGACTGCATACTCTGAGTTAATGATTAATTTGTAATTGGGGAAAGGCATCTGAAGGTGGAAATGACGGGGATAAACGATTTGCTCCTTTATGTTTTTACGCACAGAGTAGACTCATAAATATAGGAGACCCAAACAATGGCTATATCTCGTCTAGTCATAAAAGTAACTGATATGAAGACTCCATGATAAGATATGTGGATTAATTACTTCCCTCTCTTTTTATAATCAAATCTATCTATCTTTTTTAAAATAAGCACGGTGTGTCCAGGTTCTTCACCCAGTGATTTACCCAGCTTAGTTCTCTAGTTCTTGTTGCAAAAGTAGCATGGCATTGCCTACCATTCTCTTAAAACCAATTAATCAAAAACATTATCTAAATACAATCTCAACTTTGGTGCAGACTCAATTTGTCATGGGCGTTTTCATCATTAGGTCACAACACATTTTGTTGCAGGAACAGCACTTGGTTCGGAGTCTGGAGTTTGTGTTAAATAATCCTGGAACTGATCATTATGGTTTGAGCTGAAGTTTTTTTAAAAGGGCTTTATCTAGGACTGTACTATTCTTAAAGACAATGAAATACATTAAAATCCAAAATTGAGATATGAAAAAAATCATAATCCTCTTATTTTTTATTGCCCAGCCCTGTTTTGTTCTGTTGAAGTTGCCTGTGTCATTTTTGATTTAATGTCTATAGAAATATTCTCCTCACAACAATGTTGTCTTTAAAAATGCATTTTCATGAGTTATCATCTTGACCGTCCTGGAGGCCTAGTTACACATGTTTCTTTGAAGCACAAGTAGCGCACTGCCATTTTTGTTACACAAAAGTAGCTCACGGGGTAGAAAAGGTTGGAGACCCCTGATTTAGACTATAATTTGATACTGTCTGTACTTGAGTGAATGTGATCCATTTCAGTATAAAAAACACAATTGAGATTGAGTGATTCACTAGATCTAAACAGCTCGGTGGCAACAGTTTTGGAAATGCACAACCAGAGTTCTACAGTCGGCTTTTTATGCTAACTCCGACTCAAATCCAAATGGCTTATAACAAACAATGAACTTTGCAGGTTTAAACAGTGGTTAAGGGCGGCAGTATTAAGCTTGTGTTTTGCTTTTTTCCATGAGTGGGTTATCTCATCTGAGAGGGAGAGGCGGAGAAGCGGGTTGTCAGCATGTGTGCAAAGTATGTGTGCATTGATTGTGTAATGTTGTCATGTTCAACAGTATCCTGGGAGTGCAGCGTTGGACCTGTTTTCACACTGCTGTGCGCGGTCTCTCACGTGTATCAGCAGTCAACCATTTCAAAGAACTGGCACCTGTGACTTTGCCTTTTGTTATTTGCAACTTTGAGCCCACGAGTGAAGTTATGCCCTCATTTGAACAGAACAGGCCTTTTGTTGTTTACAACTTTGAGCCCACAAGGGAAACTATGGCCTCAGTTAAACACAAAATGCATTATCACACATCAAAGTGATCTGCAAGTTTTTTTTTCTTTATCCATTGTCCATAAGTTTGTCAAAAATGCAAAAATTAGGGTCTAGACTGGAGTTTTGGCAACTATTTCTGTTGAACAGATCCGTTCCATCAAATTTTCTATTGAATATAGAAATTAATATTGAATATTTCATCTGGTGCAGCCATCTTTTTAATATAACTGCACATTGTCCTTTAAATAAACTAAACTTCAAACTTCAATACGCACCGATTGGTGGCATTAGAAATGTAATATTTGGGCATTAAAATGCCATTAAAAAGCATTAAATTTGACTTGCTGCTACCTGTAGAAACCCTGATTTAGTTTATTATCCTATTCTAGTATTATTACTACTGTTTGCAAACCTTTTTTCTTCCTGACTTTTTGCACCCCCTTGTGTGATCCTGTCCTAAGAGCTGTTGCAACAAGTACATTTCTCCACTGTGAGATCAATAAAGAACTATCTTAACTTAAATCTATTACAGGTTTAATAGAAAGCATATAATTTTTATGCAATGTAAATAACTGAAAATAATTTTAAAAAAATTCTAATGTGCCTCCCTTTGCCCATCTCACAACAAATCAGAGTCTTGTAGGATTTGTGTGGACCAATGAGACGAGCTTTCCTGTAAGAGGGGCTTTCCGGTCCGATCAGGAGGAGAGGGGCAGGTCGTTTACTTTCAAAACTTACAGACTGTCACTTAAAAAACAATGCTCTCTTGTAACTAGTTGCTGTGTATATACATCACTGAAAACCAAAGACTGGTCTTATGCAATCGTATGAATTCTCATGATTCAACATGAACACTGGATAAGTAATGCATGGAAACTACATGGGAAGCACGAGCTGTTATTTCCATACTGGTTTTGGCCCCGTGCTGGCGGCCCTTCTTCCACTGGGCGTGTTTTCAAATGTGTGTGGGCACCGGGCAGGAGGGGCATTTGGGATGGTGTCTGGCAGCCAGTGTCACTGTCGGGGAACAGTCTGTCTCATTGATGATGGCCCACCTCGCCCTCCGCTGCACAATCACACCGTTATGTCGGAGTCCCTGTTTGCTATGGCAATGTCACATGATGCCACAGAAAGAGGCTCCCCAGTGTGTCTGGGCATCTCTGCCGGCTAACAAGGATCCTGAATGACGGCACAGTTTGTTTAGACCTGTTGGTGTTTAAATGGACAGGATAGCAGCACGTCTGGAAGAATTCAATATGGTGAAAAGCAGGAGAGGAAAGGGGTTAAGATGCGCACACGACAACAGCCAATTCGTTTTTTATTGTTGTATCAAACCACTTCTGACTTTCAATTTAATGGAATAGTCTGCGGTTTTTGTAACATCACCACCAGATGCTTTGGGCCCGGAGGCAGCTATTGCAAAAAATCCTCTAAATGCCAAGGTTGACTTCGCAAGAGGAAGAATTCATTTCTTTTAACTTGTAAAGCCTTGTTGATGTTACAAAAATATCTTTTGGAATGCCTTTTTGTAAATATTGTTGTTTCGGTCGTATGGTTCCACCGATTTAAGTGCTGTATAGTTTGTGCACTTGTATAGTATGTGTTCTGAAGATTATCATAGCAAGCTTTCAATACCACAACCACAGCATTGGTACACACCATAGTGGTATGCAGCCCACATACTTGTTCAAAGCAAAATAGAGGCATAATGGCACATAATCTGTGCAAGTCACAAAATTGCTGTGGTGTTTTTTAAGGGTTTCTTGACAAATATCTTCCTTTTAAGTTGGGTATGACGCAGCTGTTTAACAGCCCTGACAACAATGGTTTTCCTGTGCAGGCTGTGTGAACACTATCATTAAAATTGGGAAGGGTGACTCATTTAGCTTTGGCAAACGGTTTCTGCTATCTTCCGATTAGCGAATTATTCACAAGTGTACGAGTAAATAAGGCTGCTTTTATTGCACCTTTCTGCTGCCCTAGTCTGTTCGCTTGCCTCCTCTGACTTGTGTTGCATGTGTTGCCTGCTGTTTGTCCCCTCCACTCAGGCTATGAGAGCGGTTTTGTGGTGTTTCTGGTGGCCTTCTGTAAGCGCCTGGGTCACTATCAAAGCGTTGCTACACAGAGCGTCTCTTGTTTGGGTGCTGGCCCGGTTAACTATGCTAATGACAAGCTTACTGCGGGACTGGGTGGCATTGTTGCTTTATTTACAGAAGGTCGAGTGGATAATATCATCATGTCCTTTGTTTATTTGCTGAAAGTGCATATAATCTTGCTTCTTGTAATAATGATTCATCAACTTAGATTTAAAGTCTGTCTCAAAGACGGGTCATTAGAGATCTGTTAATTGCAGTGTTTAGTGGACAGTGGACTGCATGAGGTCTGCCCCATTATATTGTAAAGGATCTTCTACAATTATTCAGGAACTTAAAATACTTTGGACCTTAGCTGTGATATTTCTCATTGTGTATGTAAGAACGTGTAGGCCTATTTATAGTATTTAATTAATCTGAAATGTAGTTATGCAAAACACCAGCAGAGGGTGCTATACTCCCTGCAAAATGAACCTCCGAGCTAAAACATAAACGGGTTAGTTGAGTTGTACCATGTAATTTTAGCACTGTCATAATTGAATGGACTTTAAACACAGACAACCTTCATGGATCACACTGTTCTGTTCATTGTACTGGACACACCTTTTTAGGAGCAAAACATGGAGACTAAATATGTGGGATTGCTACAAAAGCAGGTAACAAGGCACTAGAATATGTGTTGATTTGATTATGAAACTTGGTCTAGTAGTACATACAGTATATGTATAATCCTTTTTGTATATGTATACAGGCAAATACTGGTCACATTTTGGCTAGTTGTTTATGGCTGTGAGATTTTTCAGGTTTGTTTAAACAGGTGGTCTCTCACGTGTGTGCCTCACCTCTCGTGTCGGTGGTAGAATCTCATTATGCATGTGTATGTGCGCTTCCAGTTTTGACACTATTGTGTTTTACATGGAATCATGCTCCATGTAAGGACGCGCAGCTGGCTCCGTGGTCACCGCACG
Organism: Lesueurigobius sanzi; assembly: GCA_900303255.1. Lineage (NCBI taxonomy): Eukaryota > Metazoa > Chordata > Actinopteri > Gobiiformes > Gobiidae > Lesueurigobius > Lesueurigobius sanzi. Next base: position 13,473 of record OMNZ01094644.1, read on the forward strand.
CACTCATGTGACTCTGCTATTTCTAGCCAAATCATTCCTCCTCCTGACTGCCTTTAGCAACAAGAGCAAGTGCTGGATATGTGACACCTGACAAAACAGTCACCCTGGTACAGTGGGGGCAGCCTGTCACAGTGTGGGCCTCTAAGCCACCTGGTCCTTTGGGACAATGCCATACACACTGTAAACCATTGTGAAAGATATTAGGCGGAAGTCGAGGTATGTGCTGGGTTTATGATGTTGTTGTCATGAATAGGCAGCTGATGAATGTTGACTTTTCTCTTGTATTCTGCAGACTGTGGCTCATTCCTCAATGGTCAAATGACAGACAGTTTAGTGGTCGTGTTGTGTGTTGAGATGATCGATAGACTCATTTACCAACCCATGTCACACAGATGTGCATTTGTCATTTCATGGGCCCCATTTCTCTCTTCACTGTCCTGTAGCCTCTAGTACAGGGGTCCCCAACCTTTTTTACCTTGTGAGCTACTTTTGCGGGTTGTGCATTTCGAAAACTGCTTAGATTTTGTTAATCACTCAAACTCAATTGTGTTTTTTATCCTGAAATGGATCGCATTCACTCGAGTACAGGCAGACGACATCAAATTATAGTCTAAATCAGGGGTCCAACCTTTTCTACCCCGTGAGTTACTTTTGTGTATCAAAAATGGCAGCGAGCTACTTGTACTTCAAAGAAACACGTGTAACTAGGCCTCTAGGACTGACAAGATCATCATTCAACACAATAAAAGAACATGACAGTAGTTTCTGCTTTATACTTTGCTATATTCACCTAAATGTTTGGAGATGTTTTGCTCAGGACAACAAAAATGCATCTAAAATTTGAGTCTTAAAGCGTGTGTAGAAATGTAGAAAGCCTTTCCGAGCTACTGGTTGGAGATCCCTGCTCTAGTATTAGTGGGGAGGCCAGCTTGTTGACCAACCCAGGAACCATTCAGTCATGAGATTAGGCAATTTATAAAAAATAAAAAGTACACCGGACAATCCACATCAATTGTGATGATATTGACTCACCATTTCTTCCTCATTAATAGAATAAACAACAATGTCCCAGAGGAGGACATGACTGTACTTCTTGCTCTGCTCCATGGTGAAAAGTGAAACCTGTCTCAATCTGTTAATAGTTTTTCATCTATTTTAACTATTCCCTCATCTTGCCAAACAAAGACTTTTATCTTCTTAATCTGAGGCTCATTTCACCTAATTGAATTTTAATTGCACACTGAAGCAGATACTCTCTACTATTGTGATAACAGACGGCTGCAATAAGTCATGTCATCATCTAAAATGAACCCTTGTATTAAGACTTAATCACTCTGGAATATATTATTAGTGCTCTACTACAGCTATAGGCTGCTCTTGGGTAACGTGATAGCAGGAGATATTTTTAGTTTTGTCCTCTTTGAATGTAAATGCAAACATTGCAGGGATATCCTTTGGAGCACACTGGAAACGCTGCGTCACACAAAATGCAGGTGTACTACTACAAGAAACCCCTGGGAAAGTGCTGAACGTGGAGTAGACAAACATTCTGTGTGCTTGGCTGAAAGGTGCTTTGCTTTTGTCAGGCCACTAGAATCCAGAGACGATCTTGTTGTGTAAACCCTAAACATCTTTGGGGTGCCTCGGACTAACAGGTGATGACATCTTCATAATGTTTCACACATTCCAGTCTGACTTTGGCTCTCCCTGACCCCAGCACAACCTTAGTAAAACTGAGAAGGCTCCCCCAGCATCGTCCTTAACCACAGACCTGTCAACATAATCTTGGTGCATAAACACTTGGTAGAGCTCACACTGACTGTACCACACGTCTTCTGCCCCGTGTAGAAGTCACATTGGAGAAAGACAAATTGACGTCATTAAGAAACTTGCCTTTTAGTGCAAAAATATATTATTATTTAACATATCACTGGAGCACTGTAGTTAAATTTTTTTCAAAAATCTTCTCAAAATGTCTCCTAACTGCATAGGCCAGGGCTTTCCTAATCACAAACCGAGCAGTGCCACCTCCAGATTTGTTCATTGACGTCGATGGTAAAAATATATTCTCAAGTCACTTTTCAGACAGAAATGGTGTTCGCCAGAACTGTGTGACCCTCCTTGTTTCCTCCATTACCCGATCACCAGCCGCGCCTCTGTCACAATGGGTTTACTTCAGACAGCACTGTACACAATGACAAGTCACACAGCCTCAAATGACTATCCCAAAATATCCCAGCGCAGACAGCTACAGGCAATCTTGAGTTTGAATGATCTTTACAAACATATTCCTGAAATTAGAGGCTTTATGTCTGTGCTTATGGGTTTAAATGTTAAGTATGATCCAGGGACATACTTTATTTAAGGAATCAAATGTAATTAAACATGACGTCTACCAACTATAATCCCTACACAACAGTAATGGTGGTTAATGGGGCTGCACGATATTGAAAAAACTTGCGATATGCGATACGGGCATACAATATCGCGATAACGATATTATTTGCGATACTGTGATAAACCGTTCCATTCAATTCAGACACATGTGATATCATATTCAGAAAATTGTGTGAAAAGAAGACTCCAAAATCACAAAATCAGAATCAAACCAAGGCCAAAACATTTACTAAATTAGGAAAGTTATAACTGAAAGTGAACTTCCACATGTTTATAAGCTCCATGCATGTTTGGTTTCAGAGAGTGTTGGCAAAAAATTAAAAAAAATCTCAGTCAGATGGAAGACTTAAGTGAATTTGCGATATTTTTTGGCTTCTTGCGATACGGATATCGCATCACCTAATATCACGATATGATATTTTTTGCGATATATCATGCAGGCCTAGTGGTTAATTATCTTTATGAACTAGGTCCCAGATCAGTCGTTCTGTTCTTTTTGCTATTGACAATGATATTTGACACAAATGCTTTTAATTTACAATTCTGTATTTATCTTTAAAATATTACTGATGTGACCCATGTAATGGTAAAGCCACTGAATAGTTTGAAATATTTGCAACAACATGGTTCAGTTTATAATCAAAGGTGCACTAGCTACAGCTCCTGGCTGGATTTGTACGTGGTGTTCGTGGTTAAAACCTGATTTGCAAAGTACACAGATGCAAATGGTCCCACTCCTTGTGAAGTGCAATGTGTGTGAACTAAAAGTTTTTATTTCTCAACATCAAATTGTAAAATTATTTATTTATTTTCAGATAAAACTGGTGATGCTCTGCAAATTTGGATGTGTTGTTGTAATAAATCAGTGGTTCCTAACCTTTTTTGTCTTGC
>OMNZ01094646.1:4044-15535 GCA_900303255.1 Lesueurigobius sanzi
GATCGTTTTGCAGTTTTCCACTCTGGAGGGTGGTTTCATTTTTTTCCGTTTTCGAGCCTCCAAAACGCCGTTACCGTCTAAATGACATGGACATCCGATGAAATGTTTTACGTTTTTCACCCCGGAGCGTTATCGTGTAGCCTGGCCTTAGCCATCCGTAAACTCCAGTCAATTTCTGTACGAAATGAGTACGAGGGGATGGTAGGACCAGGCTAGTTATCGTGTAAAGTGCCCCTAAACTAGGACTAAACCGGCTCTAAAACACTAAAATATCAATAAAGTACTTCTAAGCAAGATCTTAATCAAAACAGGACAAAAGCAACTCTTTTTAGAACAAGTTTTGATGCCGGTGCTTCTGAGACAGCACTAAAGAAAGTTACTTGGTTGTTTCAGCTCAAAAAAATATTTTATGGAATAAATTACCATTTCTCTTCTGTTTTAAGGTTCTAGATAACCAATAATTTGGTATAGGTATTGGAAAAAGTATCATTCAGGTACCAGTATCGTCAAAGAAACTGTACACAAAGTGCTCAGGAAGTCAGTACTACAAAAGTAGTTTTTTGGGGAAGGTGCTCTTTGGCCTTTATTGCACTGGGCTAAAACATGCTGGTTTCCTCCACTCGTATCGGCTCCAACAAGCCTTTCTCAATTTTGAGAGTATTTTACTTGAACTGAAACTGTCCTTTTAATGACTCTGTGAAGTTAGCTGTTAATATTAAAATATTTATGAACGTGTTTAAAAGGGTCACAGTGAACTGGATGTAATCACAGTTAAATAAACAGAATAATTGCAGCTGATCATTTTGTTCCGAGCTCATGCAGCCCGAGGTATTGTTATTGTTGCTATAGGTTTTGCAGAGACGACAGGAGAGAAATGCTCTTCCTGTTTGTCTCCTCTCCATTTTCCTTTTTCACTGAGCAAGGAAGTCAGGACTCTCCCGAGAGCGGCTTATCCCTCCATCGCACATAGTTTACACACAACGAGCAGAATATTTAGACCGATGTGACGCCGACGCAGACAGCAGAGTCGACTTTAATACTGCGCCGTTTTACAGTTTCTCAAAAATGTGGTGATTCAATAATGCTGCGGTGGGAAAAATGGAAAATCTGGCGCCAAACCAAGAAACAGGGAGAGGTCCAGCGTTCACACATCTGTGCAGAGTTAAAACTTCAGCCAAGACTTAAACATTTACAGAGTTTAGAACAGGACGGACGTGGTAAAAGTACTGCAAATACAATGTTTCACCCAAGTACAGTTCAGTTATTCTGCTGCACTGTTTTCTCCCACGGATACTCACTACTTTTTCTCTATATTCTAGGGGTGTCCATGACTTGCAGCAGGTTTCAGCCTTGTTTTGGTTATTATGGTTGTTTGGGTTTATAGTTTTGACACAATTTGCTAAAAAAAACAAATTTATTTAATTGAACGTACTGTGTTTAAATGTAAAATATTGCGATAATATACTAGTCTGTTTTACTTTGCCAAGATTTAGTATCATGTGCCTGTCGCTTTAATTAGGCTACCATGCGGCAAGTGCATGCACAACGAGCACCAAACCAGCTCACATGCTACAGCCAGAGGCTGCTGGGCCTATTTGATGATGAAAACGATGAAGCAGACAAAGATCTAACGGGATGAGAGCATGTTACTAACCTGAAGGGAGAGAGAGGGAGACAGAAAAGCAGCTTAGTCCTGCACATAGGATAGGATACAACTTTATTAATCCCAAAAAATACAATTAGTATAGTACATTCCTACTTTCACGACAGGATAACTACACATGGAAGTGCAACATGTATGCAATTTGTTCCCTCACTGTCCCTCCTTGCTGAAGGGGGAAGAGTTGAACAGTCCAATGGATACCTAGGATAGGTTGAAAAGCCAAAGTTTTAGACTAAACCTCCGAGCTCTAAAACTTGGGCCTTACGCACATAGAGCATCCTGCATGGGCCACTTTAGTCCAAACTCCTGTTTAGTTTGACAAATAGTTGTCCATGACGTGTCCTACTCATTGCTTCCTGATAAGTCCATACGTGATTTCAGAGCGTGTCTTAGCACCTCGTCAGATGTAAACATAACTCGTGATCTCGTGGTCCGCTCCCCTTTGATTGACAGGCTTCCAGAGTTACTGTTAATGTGTGCGGGTCCGGTCCGGTTTGGCAAATGGAGACCCAGTTTTAGAGTCGGGCGGATCAAGTCTGATTTTCTTTGGGGCGGTTTGGGGCGAGTCAGAAAGCAAGCCGACCCACGCATCACTAGTGTGCGCTACTGCTTGTTTGTGTAAGCTCTCAGTTGTCCAAGAATTCTCCATTTCAATAGAGATTTTCAAGTATCATCGACTGGACTGGACTGGGCTGGTTCACTTGAGGATGTTTCTTTCCCACAACTATACCACTATTACCATTATATTCTACTTTTTCGTGCTATAGCTCCTGATGTCCACAACCACTACCTTTTCTACATGTCTGTTCTTAGTTACTTTGCTTGAGTTAAAGGTTTTGAGAATAGTTCTTATCAAAAAGACAGTAAATTAGCTCTTCCAATCCTAAACGACTCTGGTCTCTTTATTTCCCACGTGCATATTTGAACGGTGCATACTTTTGTGCATAACTCAGTGAGTGCAGTGAACAATGGGTTAATCCTGGGACAATAGCCGTGAACAGGAAGCTCCCTGATCCCTCACCCACACCTGAACTGACGTCATGTGACCTAGCGCCAGTTCAGAGCTACAAAACAAACCAGCGTGTATAAGATGTAAAATACACTACCATCAGATATAACGGATGTAACAAACAACTTGAGTTAATCGGTCAACTTTTTTTGATTATAGTTCATTATTATTATTTCTGGGAAAAGATTGTTTATTTACAATGTTTTGTACAATGAGATACAGCCAGTGGTTCATCGATGATCGTAAGCGGACCAATTGATCGATTGAAGAAGTTGAACAAAGTGTCTAAATGACTCCACCATCGCCTCTTTCCCCCGTGTTTCCCACATGTGTCCATTCACAAATTTTGTGAGAATTCTAGGGGCCACGGTTAATCGTTTCTCGTGAGCCGAAGTGTGTAGGTGTCCAAACGAATTTTTACATTTTTTGCCAACACTCTCTAAAAACAAACAAGCATGGAACTTATACATGTGCAGAAGTTCAGTTTTAGTTATAACTTTCCTAATTTAGGTAATTCTTTGGCCTTTGTTTGGTTCTGATTTAGTGTTTTTGGAGTCTTCTTTTGACACAATTTGCTGAAAAAGATATTACATGTGTCTGAATTGAATGGAACGGTTTGTCTGAGTATCGCAATAATACCGTTATCGCGATACTGCATGCCTGTATCGCAGATTGGAAGTTTATTAAATACAGTATCATGCTGCTAATATACATTTTTATGAAAGTTGAAGGCAGTACTTTTAGTAAGATTTTGAGCAGGGACGTGCACAGATAGAGCCCAGGTGGTGCTCAAGCAACTGCCCCTTTGCCTTGTGCCCTTTAAGTGCCCTCCTCACAAGTGTATTTTTTTTCTAAATATATGTATTTTTAGTCTCGCTTTTAATATTTTCTCCACGGCGGCAACAACCACCCAAATGCCGCTTCAATGCCCTACAGCTTCAAATTCCAGAAACTCACCTAAACGCGGGAGAGCAGTGTAAACTTTCTTAAATGTACGGAGTCGTGTGGAAAGACTGGATTATTTTGGAGGCACTAATGAAACAGGATCGACGGAGAAGACGACGAGGGCGCACTTTGGTCTGACAGCGGCGCGTCAGGACAGACCTGTTCAGCGCAGCGGTAAGAAAGAAAGCTGTTTAGCGGTGTTGTGTGTCGCGGTAAAAAACTGCCATAAAATGAGACATCACTTATAATCAAGACTCAGATCGCTTCGTTGCACTAAACACTGGACACGAGGGGCAGGGCATGTGGGCAGAGAGAGAGAGGTGCAGACTGAGGAGGACACTCTGAAAGAGGGCAGGACAGACTGTGTGGGGCAGATGAATCCCAGTATACAGTAGGTGGTTATTACAGACTAATCATAAGCACTTTCTGTGTTCTGACTTCTGACTGACATCACATTATCATTATTAGGTTGGTTGGTTCCTTCCTCAGATGTAAATAGAACTATATGTAATAGAGAAATGTTTGATAGTGCCTTTATGATGATGCACGGTAGGGGACCCCTGGAGGTACGCAAGAGGTTAGCAGGGGGTACTTGGAATAATTCCAGATAAAAATACGATGTAAACCAATAGTATTTTTGATTATTATTGTCAAAGAAAATACAATCTAAAATATTTAACTTTAAAGAGTGAGTTACCTGATAAATTGGAGTTTTTGTCACTTTCCAACTAATGAACAACTCCATCAAAGCAGGGGGTACTCGGAGCATAAATGAAACACCCAAGAGGTACTTGAAACAAAAAGGTTGGGAACCACTGGCCTACATAATGGGCAGGATATTTGACCTAATGTTTCTAACTGGACCAGACAGAGACCAATGTGTGTTTGTTATTGTTCTCCACTGATTTGAAGCAGGCCTTTCATTATCAGTCCTACAAGCTTAAAGCTTCTAACAGTAAATACAGTCATTATGACATGTTTCGGTTTATTAATATTATTACATTCACTAAAATAAACCGCGATGAAGTTGAAATAAAGTTCTGCGGCAACTGTAACAATGTCGAGAAGTGCCCTTTTTTACTCGGTTGAGCACCTGCCCCTCAAAATGTCTGTGCACGTCACTGATTTTGAGGATTTCTCTGTATTTTCGTCCCAAATTCCGATAGTCATGAATAATGCAATATTTTTCCCCACAATAATCTTGTCTCAAAACTTTAGGATCATGACATCCCTATCCTAGCTCGATTTATTAGTGTTGAGTCCTAAAAAACAAGGCAAAATTAGAATTTTTACAGGTTTATTCAGTATAATAAGGAGCTAATCAAGATTTCCCGCTGAACAAATCTTTTTAACTAATATTCCTACAATAAAACATGAAATTTAAACTTGGTTCTAGCCATTATTTACATTTTGTTGCTGAAAATATTGGCCATTTTTACACAGTAAATGTTTTATTCTGTTTTTTTCTTACATTTATTGCAGTAATATACACCGCAATGTTCCAAACCAAATTAACAACAGAAACCATCTCTCTTTGAAGTCTTATTGTATAAGTTCTAATCTCTGCTAGACCTACATGACCTGAAAGGCATGTTGTTCTTTTATACTGGTTTCGTTGTTCATATTTTAGTCTTCTCACTGATTTGAAGTCTCCACACGTCTGAAGGTCAGTGTGACCGAAATGCTGCAATAAATGTCAAAAAAGAGTGCGTGCGACTGTGTGGGAGCTTTTTCTTTATTTGTTAAGTCAAGTACCCGTGTCCTACGCACCTCATTATGCACTCGCTCAAGTTCTACACAAGGGGGTGGCCATTATTAAGAACTTTCTAGATAACGATAATCAAGCAAACCATCTCACATAAGTGAGAATGTGCTGGTGCCAGAGGTTCAGCGTTGCGGCTGGATTTTTCCCCAGGCCCTGATGTTGAATTCATTATTATTCCTCATCTTCATCGAGATTTTAACAGCTCTATATCTTTGCATTCTCTGGCTGTAATTGCTGGCCTGCTCCTAAGTTCCTAACCCGGACATTTGAAGGCGGAGACTCTATTCTGAGCCGGTGTAATGTCAGGGTAGACGTCTGTGCGGTCGTTCGTTCGGCGAGATTGCAGGTTTAGTTAGTTGTGGAGAGAAGCTGCTGGAGAAGTCTGGGCAGAGGGAAGGAGAGGGGTTTGTCTGAACACGCCTGGCTCAGAGAAGGCAGTCGCATGTTCCACACGTGTGGAGGGAACGCTTATCCCCAACGCTCCTCCACCTGAGAGAGGGCTGATTCAGGAATCCAGCTCATTATTATGACTTGATTTAGGGATACTGTGGTGGTTCTTAAAAAAATGTATAAAGAGTGTCATTTCACCTAATGGCTTTGCTGTTGATGTTCTTGATCGAATTCAAGTTTCCTTTATAAAGTTTATAGGGGAAAACACAATGTACATGCATCTCAAAAGACTCAGAACACAAAAACTGGAGGTGTATTGATACCTCGAAAGGTTTTTGTTTTGATTTCACATTTTTTGAACACATTAGAGAGCAGTAGCCTTTATGAGAAGTCTGAACCTGGGAATTGAGACTTAAACCCTGATTATCTTCCGGTCATGACAGTACATCAGTGGTTCTCAATTGGCCCTCAAGTGGGTCGTGTGGATCACATTTTTTAAATATTCATCTGCTAAATTTGCAAACATTCATGAACCTGTTAATGAGTTATTTTGATCCTAATTTTAGCTTTAAAGGACTATTTATTGGTTAATCAACTACATTTTGTAGGAAAATACATCATTATTCATTACCCATCCATCCATCCATCTTCTTCCGCTTAATCCGTTGCCGGATTGCGGGGTCACATTTCACCAGTCCCTTATGGCTCCTCCTGCAGGTGGTGGGTCCACGGGAGGACAGCCCCACAACGCGCTTCTCTGGGCGACTTAGATGGTCTTGATGGTCTCATCATAAGGGGCTTCTGAACCGCTCTTGGTCTGACCCGTCACCTAGGACCTGTTTGCCATGAGAGATCCTACAGGAGCATAATGCCTCAGACAACATAGCTCCTAGGATCATTCGGGTGCTCAAACCCCTCCACTACGATAAGGTGGCGATTCGAGAAGGGGTCATTATTCATTATTGATATACTAAATTGTCTTCTTATTGGAAGACAGTCTGGGACTGCGCCATTGGCTGGCTTTCAAGAGACTAGAGGTGGGATTTACAAACCCATCGTAAACCAATCAGAGAAACACAGACGTGATGTAAACGCAGAAGGAAGAGTGGCAAAAACGTCCTTTTAAACAGAAAAACCTTCAATTCTGCCTGTTGTTGTGGTTTTCAGGACAAGTTCAGCTCATTCAAAACCGAAAATAAGGCCATGCTAAAACATCGCTCCGTTGCGGCCGCCATCTTGACCAGTTTGTAGACGCTGAAAGTGACACAACACAAACTCCTGTGATTGGTCTGGTAGCGTTCTCACCAGAGTTTGAGCAGCTAACGGCGCAATCCCAGACTGTCCTCCAATGTATCTCATACATGGAGTCAGGCTGGTGACGCCAGGCTACCACTGCACTACTTTCTATCAATACAGGTCGTTGGTGAAGAGTCTTGCTCAAAGACTACAGTCCTGCAGGAAACGAGATTCAAACAAATTCAAAGTTATTTCGTTATCAGCAAACATAACACATTGTGCAAAAGCTCTAGTTTAGATGTAATTTGACCTTTATGTCCTACTGAGATTCCCATTAAAATTGCGATTTATTGTTTGTTATATTTTTTATATAGCACTTTTCTACCTTTTCAAAGGCACTGAAAGCACTAGGCAAGGTAGGTGAAGTGTCTTGCCCAAGAACACAACGATCATGAGACTTTACCACCTGCGACAAACCCGTTAAAATCCATGTGACATTTATTTACTGAGATATTGTCAAAGACCAGAGAGCGTCCACTCAGGTTTCCTCTTGAGAGCGATGGATACAGTTTGGCCCCAGGAGCCACAGCATCAGCGAGTTCTTCTTCTTCTTCTGTGACGGTAGATTACATAAGAGCATTACAGCTGCTGCAGCTGAGGAGGAGCAGCCACTCGCTGACTAAAGACCACTCACTTTTGACCCAGAAGAGAGACCTCCAGGGCAAGACTCTATCACAACAACCATCCACTCTCTGCACACGCACCAGCGCACAGACTGAAGAAGGCAAGCACGCAACTGCAATAGATTAAACCACAGGAATCACAACCATAACCCTCTACAAACATGTGCTGACAGGCTTGTGATGCTTCTGTTTGTTTAGCAGCTCATATTTCAGTCGGCTCTCAAATGCTCATGTAATGTTCATTAAATTGTGCACAAATCTAATTGTAAGCAGATCCACCAGACACTTGGAATGACAGGATACGGACTGTTGCCTCCGGATAAAGCGGAAGAAAAAGGATGGATGGATATGATATATTACAGCGAGGCCAATAAGTATTTGATACGGCACTAACATGTCAGAGATGCAGTATACGTTGGTGCTAGACCATGAAGAGACTTGTAAACAAGACAAGCTATTTTAAAGTCTATTCTCTGAGCGACAGGAAGCCAGTGCAGAGATCTGAGCACTTTGCCTTTTGTGATATGATGTGGCTTCTTGTGATACGGACATAGTTTATTGAGAGATACTAAGGGACATTTATTTTATTTTATTTTATTCTATTATTATTCTATTGTTTTCTTTTTTGATGGCACATTTCCTGACTTTTTGAAAATGAGCTATAACTTCTCTCTGTTTAACCTTGTCTGAGACGAATTATGAGGAAACTGTAAAACTGGACAGATTTAGTTTGGAAATTTTTATTTTATTGTTTCCAACATAAAACAGTAAATACATTTGACCAGAATGACATGAAAATTTATTTTTAATTTATCTCAGCTTTTCTGACTAAAACTGCCCTCGTTCATCGGTGAATAAAAACCATCCAAACTGAAAGAAGAGACTTGAATCATCTACTTGAAGATCACTGTAGCACATAGTTTTGTTAGAAGACTGCAAATGTTGTTACAAAAAAAATGGCAAAAGCTCTGGCAGGGAACGGGGCAGAGCTGAGAAACGGGCTGGCAAAGTGCTCTTGTCCATTGTGAGATGAATAGTCTTCTGTTATCTTCTAGCATCCCCTAATATTGTAATATACTGCAGCTGCATCCACACGGTTTTCCTTTAAATCACAGATCTGTTACAGAGAAGCAAGACTCAGTTTGTGAACAATGTTTTGCCAATTGCCCGTTTCTGAATTAACATTGTAGCTGTTATTATATGTTCTGGCGGCTAAGTTGGTTCAGAAATTGGCAATTAAAGGACTAATTACATTGATGTTGCCTACCTAAGCCATGTGGCGAACATTGTAATGGCTTTGAAAATAAATCAATTATATGATTTTGTTATGGAGCCGTTTTGTGATCGGCTCATGACTTAAGTGTCTGAAAATCCCTCTTGAGAACTTTGGATTTACCTTCAGATATCAGTGTTTGCCTGACTTAGCTTTAGGACTAAAAGCTCTCTCTCTTTCCTTCCCTCCCTCTCTCTCTCCATCTCTCTCTCCTCTGAAGTAAATCAATAGGAAAAGCCCAGGTCTAATTCTGATAATGTGATTTAGAGTCTATTAGGTCAGCAGAGTTCCCCTTCAGCTGAATAAACACACAGTTTGGCAGCGATCGAGGGAAGCCCGCTTTCAGACCTCGCTGCCCCCGGAGAGGAACAGGATTTGTCCGTCTGTGTCACAGGAAAAGTGGCTACACGGATATATTGGACAGTTTCAACAAGTCTGAGGCGAAATGAAGTAGGACACACAAGTACGAGGCAGTTCTGAATAACAATATGCAAACAGGGCTGCACAATATATCACCAAATGATCATTTCCGTGATGTTAAGTGACGCAAATTCACTGAGGGGTTCCAGCTGACTGAGATTTACACATTTTTTGCAAACATAACCTACAAAAAGCAGCTTAAACTTCATGATTTTGCGAGTTTAATTCAGTTTTTGGCTTTGTTTTGGTCCTAATTTAGTCTTTTTTTGACAGAACATGATGACCTTTCTTCAATTTATCATTCAAAGTGAAGTTTCAAGTCACTGTGTTTGTTTTACACACATCCAGGAGCATTTATTCTTGAGAGGAGACTTGCATATGAATTGCTAAACCACAATACAGGTAGCGGCAAGTCATTTTAGAGCCCAAATACAAAAATTCTGATGCCAAAATTGCCACAAATGGATGCGTATGTAATATTAATTTCCGTATTCAATAGAAAATTTGACTTTTGACTGGAAATAGTGAATAATTTCTGTCAAAACTGCAGACCAGACCTTATTTTTTCAATTTCTGATGAACTTCATCTGTGAAATCAGTTGAACAATGTCATTATTTTCCAAGAACTTTTGAATTCACGCAGAATAAAAGCCACATTTCTGTCTGTTTACCCCACAACTACCTTGGCTACAAAATTACAGGACCAAGTAGATTAACTAATGTTTTGTTCATGAGTTTTTTCCCGGAGTGCACTATATTGTTCTACTCATTGTTAGTTAAATCTGTGAATGCACTGAGAGAGAGATGCAGCAAAGTCATGACTCTGTTCTTGGGGGAAGCAGAGCAGGAAGGTGAGGCTGTGCATTTTTAGACCGTTGCCTTTTGCTGAGGACGAGTGCACAATAACAAAAAACAAAAACACATTATATGGAGTATGTTTGCTTGAAGTACATGCCTTTCAATAGTTGTGAAAGTTCTAACATCAAGCTTGAGACTGGCATATTTATAGGACTAAACCGATGTGAGTCAACAATAGGACTGCGCGATATATCGCAAAAAATACATTATTCGTATCACAAGACACAAAATCACTAAAGTCTTCCATCTGACTGAGATTGAGACATTGTTTGCAAATTCAGTGTGAAACAAAAAAAAAAAGAGCTTGTAACTGAGCAACGGTTCAGTTTTAGTTAAAGAATTAGCTTTCTCATTTAGCTCCGCTTTAGCCTCGTCTTGACTCTTGATTTACTGTTTCTTGAAGTCTTGTTTTGACACAATTGGATGAAAAGTGCACGAGCGGCATGGTGGCACAGTGGTTAGCGCTCGTGCTTCACAGCGAGAAGGTCCCGCGTTTGATCCCCAGCCCTTTCTGTGTGGAGTTTGCATGTTCTCCTTGTGTCTGCGTAGGTTTCATCCGGGTGCTCTGGTTTCCCCTACTGTTAAAACATGTACAATAGATCAGGATGAGTGTGTTTGTGAGGGCAAATGTGGGACAAAGGATGGAAAGGTGTGGTGGTGTGTTTAGATGGATTGTTCCAATGTGTGTTCATGAACATGCTCTGTCCCAAACAAAAACAAAAAAGAAGCAAATTACGTAAAGGGACTCTACGGAAGTTAAAATTTAAAAAATAATATATTTTCCACCCCCTACATGCTCCAGCAATGTCCCGCGCTGTACTGTGAGCCCACACCTATCCCACTCAATTGCCGCTATAAGCCTGCACCGTCACTCTAAAGTTGCGTGTTCGGGCCGAGGCAGCAGTCATTCACCAGCTTAACATGGAGACTGCAGTTACGCGGACGGCCAGAGGTGGCAGTCATGAGTATGAAAATGATCAACCTCCGTTGAGTCCCTTTAAATTAAAAAAAGAAAATTGCAATCATGTTCTTGTGGTATTGCACATCGCAGTGCAGCGACTGGGGACGATCTCTAGATCTAGGCGAATGATCAGAATCATCTGGCTGGAGAATTGAGTTGTTAGCCTTTTCCAATGGCATAGCCTGTGTGGCAGGGTGCCCCTCTACCCATGCATTGTGTCCCACAGACAGCTGTTGTAGCTTTCAGTATTGCGTTACGTCGTTGCGCTCAGGCTGGCTGGCCGGTGGA
>OMNZ01094647.1:0-20096 GCA_900303255.1 Lesueurigobius sanzi
CAGTCTTAGCAGAAACTGGAGGCAAAGTTGGTTAAGTGCCTTGCCCTAGGACACTACGACAGTGTACACATGTGGGATTAGTTAATTTGTTGAACATAAATCCTTTTATCCAATATTTGAAGCATTTTGAACACCTCTGAACACAAACCACTGTGTGTCGCCTGGGGAGCCTCTTGCACAGCTTGTGTGGGGATCTCAGTCAGGAGTACCTGCTGGAGGATTGGCCGGCTTTAGGTGTAGACTCTTCGCAGATGTGAGACTTACTGTAGCTTTCCGGTGCAATTAAGTTTCAGTCCTGAGTGTTTGCGGGGTCAGTGACTGTCGTACAGGGAGCACCAAACAGATGCCTTGGCTTTGGCTCGCCGAGGATTTAGTGTCCAGGCACAAAAAGGGCTGGATCTCACATGGAGAAGAACAGACTCGCGCGCACGTTATCTGCATTCACATTATAGCCTCATTAACAAGAATAATGGAACTCAATAAAAGCAATCAGGCACCGAAATAAACTACAATTAAACAACCTTATTCTTCCCCATTAGAGGAGCGGCACCCGCGGGCTGCAGGAGAGGGACATTTCTTTAGTCTCCATCTGCTGTTGACAGGCGTTATGGCTGCGCTCTCCAGACAGACACCGACTGTAAACATCAGCAATGCAAACAGGACAAAGAGGATTTCTGAGTGTTCTCTGCCTGACAGCGCCGTAATGCCTTTGCCACGCTAAGCAAACACATCCGCCAGCGTTAATGCCGCACAAACACAGTGTATACAGTTGTCTTTGTGCGGTGTATCGCTCCCCGCCATAAATCCGACTGAAGACGCCGCGTGAAGTGTGGACAATGGTGTGCAAATGTGAGATGAGGGGGAAAGCCTGTCTGTCTGCCTGCATGCTATAATTTAATTGAGGGATTAGCGTTAGCATACAGGGCGTATTCTATCAGCGCCCGCCGTTTAACCTGAGCGCGACTTAAAGGAACAGAGAGTGCAGGCTTTAGCGGTGGACGCGCCGCAGCTCCGAGCACTGGCTGGTGGTTGAGAGCCCCCCCCCCTTCAGTTCAAACAGATGGCAGGAGCAGAGAGAGGGAGTTTTTCCGCTGACTCGGTGCCCAGATGAACAGCAGTGAGGAGCCTGCCACGGCTTCATTAAATATTCACTCGCGGCGACAGCACACTAAACATTGAGCACATACAGGCAAGACACAAAAGAGCCACAATAATACGACCTCTCTCAACGCAGCGTAAAGCTACATGCACTGGGGAAAGGCTGTTTACTCATCTACAGGCCTTTTGAAATATTCAGCATGCCACGAAGTAGAATACCGTGAAATGGTTTCTTTGCCTGATTAGAAAAGGTGCATTGGGATGTAATGGCTTGGCTGTGCATTTACGTACTTTCAATAAATGACATTTTTTGAAGAGTAGATTCTGTGCACAATTTATTAAAAAATGTGTGTTATTATCAATATATCACCTAGAAGATACACATGTTTGTTTGTTTGTATTCAATCCATTGGCATGTACACTTCCTGACAAAAGTCCTGCCGCTTATCCAAACTGTAGGAACAACAAATAATAACTTGACTTGTAGTTGATCAATTGAAATCAGAAATGGCTTAAAATGAAAGGCAAAAACCCTGTAGATTATGTTTTTAATACCAAAAGAAAGTTTTGTATCATTCATTGAGTTTTATCATTTAATTAAGACAGAAAGGTCAGATTTTGCTTGGACATAAGTCTTGTCGCATACAAAAATAATGTTGAAATTATACATTATACTTTATTTTTAACGCACAAAATAACAGTAGAACAATAACAGTAAAACATAAAGTCGTGATGCCTTGGGAAAAAAAAAAAAAAAAATCATCTGGAATGGCAAAGAAAGCAGTCTTCAAGATTTTTTGGTTTCATCTTCAGAACCTCCTCCCTCATCTTATCCCTGACATGCTCAATAATGTTCATGTGTGGAGACTGGGCTGGCCAATCCTAGAGCACCTTGATCTTCTTAGCTTTCAGGAACTTCAATGTGAAGGCTGAAGTCTGAGAAGGAGCGTTATCCTGCTGCAGAATTTGCCCTCTCTTGTGGTTTGTAATGTAATGGGCAGCAAGAATGTCTTGATATTTCAAGCTGTTGATGTTGCCATCCACAACTTGGATAACAGACAAGACTTTTGTCAGGGAGTGTATAGTGTTGAAATGGTTTTGGAAAATGTTGCAATAATAACATTCATGTTATTTAAGACTTTTTAAGAGTTTTTCTATTGTACGACCCAACGGCCTTCTTTTCCATTGTCTAGTATTGTTTCAAAAGTAATAGTATAAGTTAGAAGACTTTTGTGTGGCCTCAAATGCATTTTTTTAATTTGGAAATTTTGTATTTGATGATTTCCATATTAAATAGTATATCTTTGAGTATTTCACAATTATCTAATATTACAACCACTCTTCTTGAACAAACGTTTTATGTTATCCTTGTCTTTTCACATGCTTTTTTCCCTACTAAATTCTACAATAGGAAAAAAAAAAAAGATTCAAATATTATTTTCCAGATATTACATCATTCCTTCAATCACGCTGGCATGGAGGAACTGCAATTTAGCACTTCATAAAGCAGCCATGAAAGTGCCGCTGAGAAAAATGGTGAGAATTTCAACACATGATTTCGAGACTGCGCGCGGCAAGACCGGTGTTATGAATGCAAAACGCTCGCCGTGAACCCGCATCGCCGGAGGACTTTGTTTATACTCACAATTAACTGGAGGAAGGCTGATTGTCGACAGGTCAGGGGAATAATTACAGGCTTTGGAGATGTCAGCCGCAGCATTAGGCCACATGAAGAACTGTCGGCACGGTCCGGGGTTTAAAAATGAAAAAAAAAACAAAAATGCAAATGAGGTTTTGGCACGTCGTGGGGAGGTGCTTCCTGTTGCCGCAGCCGTAACGAGCTCATTGAGATGCAGCGTCACTAGCATGTGAGATCTGCTGTTTAACCTACGCCAAATACCATCTCCAATATGGGCCGAGATTTCCAAACCAGGTGGTGAGATTCTTAACATAAAAGGTTCAAATTAAGGTGAACAGACGACATTGTGAAGCATCTCCAATGGATTAGACGCATTAATAAGAGAGATATGTATCGGGAAATGTCTAATTATTCAGTTGTTCAATCCCTGCTACTTCAATAATACTAAATACAGAAGTCAAAAGAGAAAAGCGGTTGATATCAGTAATGTTGGTGGATGGATGCAAATTTACAAAGCATACTGTATATTACCATGATACAAGGAGGCTGAACTGTTTGCTTGGCCCCTCTGACTTCGCTCCTGCTGGGGCGATGGATGTTAAGTATTTATGCTCTCACAGGGTGATGCATTAGGTCAGACCACGCACCAAATGGCACGTGAGATTATGAGGCTATTCTCACTGCAATTCTTTGTGCAGATGAATGGCCAATATTAGCGCTCTCGCTCCTCAACAGCTTGCCCCGAGCCTGATTTCAGTTCAGTCATTCCAATAGGGAGGCGAGATGGGAAATTAACGTGTTTTACAGACCCGTGGTTGCAAAGATGTACTCCTGGTTGCGTTGGTGCTTCAGCATGAGGTTTATTGTATTTATTTTGTGTTTGTATTGTGTTTGTGTTCTTTATTGTAACACCTTGTCCACCGGCATCAGCCAGTCCTCACCCGCACCTCCGCAGTTGGTTCAGAACGCTGGGGTTGGGGGTTTTCCAGGTTTACAATTATTAGATTTTTCATCATTATTTGTACCATTACCATTGTTTATTACCATTATTACAGTCATAAACAATAATATAATCAGTCATTAACGATATCATCACTGCCGATTCTCATTACTCATTGTCATCATTCATAATAGCAAATATTATTAACAGCATTATTAATAGCGTGACCATATTTCACCAATTCTGCCTTCCTTTCATTGGCTTCCTGTTCGCTACTGAATAGATTGTAAAATTTGTTTGTTTGTTTATAAATGCCTTAATAGCCTCACTCCGCTGTATCTGTCCCATTGCGTTCTGTCAAGTCGGCAGATCAGGCTCTGCTTGTGGTGCCTCAGACCAAGCGCAAACCTAGAGGAGACTGAGCTTTTTCTGGTGTTGGTCTTAAACTGTGGAATGAGCTGCTCCTGTGTATTAGGCAGAAGTATTGATTTTGACTGTTAATAGTGTGTTTTTGCCACTGCTTTGTACTATTCCTTTTGTATTTTTGTTATATTGTCTTTGTGCTTTATAAATAAACTTGATTGGATTGGATTTATTGTCCCCATAAGGAAATTGCCTCCCTACATTTGACTGCAGCCAATGCCTCGAGTGGCCATCTCCAGATTTTGAGCGAGGATCTTAGTCAGGTTTATCTAGCTTATTATGCAAGTTTGGGATTTTAGTTTTGTTTGGGTTCAGTTCACATTGACTTGGCTTGTCTTGGTTGATTCTGTTTTTGCAGAGCGATGCAGCTTGCAGTTTAACGCCTGGTTTAGTGCATACTGTATCACCCAGCCCTTGATTGCTCCTGGTGCTCCTTGTTTTGATTTCATCCACTTCCAACTTCAAATTCTTGCTTTACCAGTTCATTTATTTATTTCCATGTATCATTTTTTTAGTTTAGTAACTTTTAGATTTGCAGCTTTTTGCCCAATTAGTCAGATGGTAGAATGAGCTTGATAACCCTGGATCATCACTGGATCGTGTTTTCTTCAGCTTGAAATGATGTAGAATGTCCAAAATTGAAAACCACTAAATTAACTGAAAAAGCCTCAATTTCCTAAATCATTTCGCGAAGGGCCATTTGCTCCACTAGTAATAAGCACACACTTTCTAGAAACCCTTTTGGAAGTAGTCATTTGGATGCCTATTTTCATCGCCAGGCAAGGACCGTGTAATTTTTTCCCAAAATGAATGTTCCTCAATCTTACTTTATTGTATTTTTTCGCCCATTATTATTTTTAGTGTTTACTGCAAATAGGCTGGAGCAAAGAGCGGACAAGGACTCACACAAAATCGATATCCATTGAAGTACTGTCAATCCTTTTCGTAAGGTCCATTATTTTGACGTTCTTCACTTTTTATTCAAAGCCACACTTCTCCGTGTTGGGTTGTTTGTGTCTAAAACATTGTTCCTTTCCAGTGCTTTCACCTTCTCTTGGCCCTCTCCACAATCAGCAGACTGTGCTACATAATTCCTACTGGCAGTGTTTCAATGAGAACAATGTGTTTTTCTTTCTGCAGAGAGATACGGCGTGTAAATTGCTAAGAGCGCTCCACTAAACAGGCTGAGAGTGTTATGACCCAAAGCAAGGCGACCGGAGATACTGATGTTTTGTGTTAAGACACATCTTGTTGAATATGTTTCCTTTTAGTGTATGTTAATGAATCTGAAGCTGAGATTTAACCACAAAAACTGCATTTCCTTTTTCCAATCTTTAATTTTGGTTTAACTTATAATTTGTTTGGTTGGGACAGTTGCATGTTAATGAACACACATGTGAACCATGCATGTAAACACACCACTCCGGATTGTAGCCTTGGGCTAATTGCCATTCGTTGTCCCACGCTCACTCTCACGCTCACTCTCACGCTCACTCTCACGCTCATGCTCACTCTCACTCTCACGCTCACTCTCACGCTCACTCTCACGCTCACGCTCACTCTCACGCTCACTCTCACGCTCACTCTCACTCTCACGCTCACTCTCACGCTCACTCTCACGCTCACTCTCACGCTCACTCTCACGCTCACTCTCACTCTCACTCTCACTCTCATGCTCATGCTCACGCTCACTCTCACTCTCACGCTCACAAACACACTCACATTCAACCTGACCTATTGTACATGTTTTTAGTGGTAGGGGAAACCGGAGCACTGGGCCTAGAAGGACATTTTAAAGCCCCAACCCTCCTCAAAAAAACATTAGTCTCTACAACATTTACTTGTGAAGATATTTGCTAAAGTCGTCGGCGACGTGAGTCGGGTTAATATCGTCACACGATCTCGAGACACTTTTACGATATTGCAATATCGTCAATATCGTTACATCCCTAATGTTTAGCCATTGGTAACAACCTTTTCTCAAAAATATTATGATTTTCACGTGCACCAAAAGCACTAAAATGTATTCCTTCTATGTCTCTCCTGCTTAGAATGTATGCCTGGACAGTTAATGATGCATTGGTTTTATATAGAGCTTTTTTGGATACTCAGATGCTTTAAAGTAGAGGTCTTGCAAAATGAGGAGAGGGTAAAACTTTAAAAGTAAAGCTTTCCTGATTGGAACTCGTTCCCTGTGCACAGAAGAGCTCATCTCATTGGTCCACACATAATCCTGCAAGGCTCTGAGTTGCTGAGATCAGCAAAGGAATGGACTCTAAAAACATTTTTATTTCATCTTACTTACACATCTTATATACACATATTACATTTGTAATATTTTTAGGTTATGGTTGCATTATTTATTCACTCATACCCCACATTTACACAGGCAGGTGGGTGAAGTGCCTTGCCCAAGGACACCATGACAATCTACTCTACAGTGTGATCTGTCCTTTTCTTGCTAAGGACGGATCACATCTTTGTCTTCACACTTCTATACCTCCTCTTGTGAGTGAACTTAGATATATTCTCTTGGGCAATTAGACTCCCCTTGGAAGTACTTTTTGCATGGGATACAATTGTGCTATAATGATCCCGTTTTATCCGTACTTAAATAGAGAGACGGTGTCCTCTTTTTCAACGCTTCATTTGTCCTAATGTTCTTTTAAATGGGCCTGCGCTGTAGAGATGGACAAGTATCCTCGTGGAAGTGCTCGGCGCGATAAGTAGCCCCTCGTCTGACCGCCCTTGCAGGCCAATTATAAAGCTGTAACAGGGCACACCTCCTCAGTTATCGAACCTCTCCGCTCTCTTTTTTTGTCATTTTGCTTTCTTCCCTTCCCTACCCCTCTCTTGTCTTTTCTGTCTGTTCTCCCCACGGCGGTGAGGGCAGGCGTGGCCATGGCGGGCTGGAGTGTCCTTTAGTGTCCGATAACAGGGCCGTCCCATCAGCCTGCTCCTGCCCGGGCTGAGCGGGGCCCGGCTAATGGATTTGGCTGGCAGGCATACATCCCTTCATCCCAATCGAGTAACCCTCTTCTCTCTCGCTCCCACACCTCTCAATTATTCAGTCTCCACTTCTATGCAAATGCTCTTCTATTGAGGGAAACCTGCCATCATTTTCATCTTGGTTGTTATGTGTGCTGATGCGTGGGACTCCGGAGACTTGTCGCCCGTGACATATGGTACAGCCGGTGAGATGGAGCGTGCCGCCTTCATCTCCTCGTAGGCAGAGCTCCGTCAGACCCGAACCATTAGAAGCTGATCTATCGAAGCGCCGCTCACAAGTGCAACACTCTCCAGCAGTTCCCTAGCAACCGCCGCCAGCGCTGGTCGCTCACTGTAACGCGCCCAGTTGCTTGGAAACGGCGAGTGACAAAACTACACGTGGCCCAAGTCCCCATGGAGTCAGAGGCCAGAGACAGGTGTTATCATTTACAAATGGCCTCAATGAATAGAAACATGCAGCAGGATATGTCAAAACTCACCTTTCTGAGGTCTAGAAAGTGACTATGTGCGTTCTGCTGGTGTTTAATGGACTAGTTTTGAATCATAAATACAATCAACAGTTGAAGAGTTTGTTTGCAAAGACAGATAAGGGCCAGTGACAAAAATCAACATACTGTATGCTTGTAATTTTCTCTTTGTCTACCTGTGTTTTAATGACCAGGTCTAGTTTAGTGAATCCGAAATAGGAAGTCACTTGTTATTTATGAATTTGATCAACTTTTACTTTTACTGGTGTCCCCTGTAGAGCACGGGGATGAAAATTCAAAACTATATATTCAAAATGGAGATACCTATTTTTGTAAACGGTGGAGTGTCCTTGCCTCAAGTGGAGGAGTTCCAGTATGTCTGGGTCTTGTTCACGAGTGAGGGACGAATGGAGTGTGAGATTGACAGACGGATCGGTGCAGCGTCTGCAGTGATGCAGTCGTTGTATCGGACTGTTGTGGTGAAGAACGAGCCGAGTCGAAAGACAAAACTCTCAATTTACCAGCCGATCTACGTTCCTACTCTCATCTATGGTCATGAGATTTGGGTCATGACCGAAAGCACAAGATCGTGGATACAAGCGGCCTCTGCAGGGCGGCTGGGTGCACCCTTAGAGATAGGGTGACGAGCTCAGTCACCCGGGTGGAGCTCGGAACAGAGCCGCTACTCCTTCATGTCCAAAGGAGCCAGCTGAGGTAGGTCGGGCATCTGTTTCAGATGCCTCCTGGTCGCCTCCCTCGAGAGGTGCTCTGGGCACGTCCCACTGGGAGGAGGCCCCGGGGAAGACCCAGGACACGCTGGAAAGACCAGGTCATTAAGCTGGGAACACCTTGGGATCCCCCAGGAAGAGCTGGAGGAGGTGTTCGTGGATCGGGAAGTCTGGGCATCTCAGCTCAGGCCCCTGCGGCCCAACTCCGGATAAAGCGGAAGAAAATGGATGAACTCTTCAGTTTTCCATCATATAATTTCACTTTTAAAACAAGTCTTGAATACAGTATAATATCTTATAGATAGATGGATTATGGATCTATGCAATTTAATTTAACAGTTTTATAATAACACACTGCAAAATTACTTCAATTAAGGGAAATAATATCGCACTCAAAAACTTGATCTATTTGAAAGAAGATTTTGTTTTCTGTGTAGACATTTTAGTGTCTCCACATCAGCACACACACTGGCTCCCTATGAGATCCAAACAGCATCGTAAAATGGCTGTGCATTGGCGGGACAGCTACAACCACATTATAAAGACCAAGTTGGCTCATCAGGAAAAAGTGCACAATACTTATGAATTAGCAGTCCAACTTGCCTGGAATTTGGCACAGAAATTGGGTGTCTTATAAACAAATATCAAAAAGGGAATATTTGCAACAACAAAAAATTACGAAATATATTCTTTTACACCATGACAAAAATCATTTAATAAAACAATAGAAATAAAACAATAGAAATATATAAATGTACAGTCAAAATTCCTCGAATGACTCAAATATTATTCATTTGACTCAACAAGATATGAAGATCGGTAGGTAAAGGTATTAGTATCAGGAGCAGTGGGGGACTCTTCAGGTTTGGACGTTGGAAATGTTCTGTATCATAATCATAACTCTTGGATGTTAAATGATAATCCATCATTGACTTATTTCTTTGCATGTTGTGGGTCCTCTTTGTGCTCTTTAATGAAGGACAGTGGGTGAAGGTTTTTGAGGCCTGTGTAATTAAGGCTTATAAAACAGTCAGACTCACCTCAGCAGCAGTGGGACGGTGTGCTGCTCCTCCATGCTGGCCACCTGTTAGTGGATTTATGTCCTGGGTCAGTGCTGGGGCCTGCCATCATCAGCCCTCCTGCCCTCCACTCTGGGCTCTGCAGGAGGCAAGCTGTTAATTCAAGGGGAATGGACTACTTGGTATAAGGCGAGGAGTCCTCATGTGGTAACCTTTGTGCTGTGTTTTGTCTTTGGGGACTTCCGGTAAGGGCAAGTGAGGAAAACAAACACTCCGTCATGAGGTACAATTGGGAGAGTTGTTGAAAGTTGGAGGAAATGTATTGTTTCCCCATTCCGGTGTGCAGCAGTGAGAGAAGCTTCCTCCTCAAGTCATCGGGGAGACTTTGTGCCCTTCCACTAGCCTACCTCAGCAATGTCACAGCCCACCTTAGCAGATGCTTAAAGAAAACACCAGCGAGCGCATTTACCCCCATTTCACACTCTCATATTTCATTTGGGGGCCCACTGAGGTTAGCTCTCCATTTCCTTCTCCACTGCAGATATCGCAAGGTGAAAATGCTATGTGTTTATTTATGAGAACTGCAGCCGGGGCCAGAGGATGTGCCCAATCCAGAGATTTTATTGTATTCCAAGCAGGTCTCGGTGGTAATTTCCCCACAACTGTAGTTAGGTTTATGCTAACAAGGCCAATGCACACCCACCCCCCCAGATGGCTGCCTGCCTCTGCCCCCACGAGAGGCAGGCACTGCTGGGCACCACCAGAGGCAGTACCCGCTAGAGCCAAAAATAATTAAGCATGCTGTCATGTGCTTTTTGCTGTATTTGCACAAATTCCCAGTCCAAATCTCAACATGAGGGAGAAGGCCCCTGCCTCCAGTCAGTTTATCGTCCAGATAAGCTCGCGCGCACATCCCCAGTACACCCACGCGCACTGCAACACAACTCACTGTTTACACATGATACTGCCAGCACTGGAGATGTTGGCTTTGATCAAGTGTCTCCTAGGAACAGAATTTCACTTTACATGGTTGCTCTGTAGTCATTTATTAAGCGTAACAGATACATTCAATACTTAGCTTGCTATATAGCGTCATTTATTATTAATAATGATGATTGTAGCAGATGCAACCATTGTGTGGTGTGGATATAATTCAAATTTAATGATAATGGATTGTTGAACACAGCCTACACAAAGATGTACAGAAAAGAAATATAGATTTGCTGCGAGCCGTATACGTTCCCAGCTCAAATTCTTTTGGCTGTGCTGTTTCTATGACAACATGTTAATCAGCTGGTGAGGATATAGGCCCTCATGCTAAACAGGTAGCGCCGGTGACAAGTTGTATTTTTCGCCTTTATGCACGCTCTGCGGATTACTAACCGTGATGTGTGTGTGATGTTTTGTTGCAGGAAAGCTTGAAAGAGGCTGTGAAACGGTTTGCATTGTCGCCGCTGCCTTTTATTAAAATACAAAATGATCTCCTTTCCAGGTGAAGATGTAGCTTTGTTTAGGTTTTGTGCTTCCGCAGTACGCTTAAGTGTGTTGGTGTCGAAGTGTTTCCAGGCCAGTCTTTGGTGAAGCATGTTATGTATGATCTTGCAACAGCAGTGCCTTTTAAAAGGGCTTACTCTCCCATTGCTGCGAAGTGTGAGCTAATGCTACCTCTTCATGCTAGTCACTGAGGGCCCTCATCATTCGCAGAAACGGACTAAAGTGTTCTCTTGCATGTGCGCTGCAATAAACGACAAGCGAAAATGGCTCGCGGTGAGACAGATGCTTCAACAGCAGAGTGCTGGGACACGCTTCACGTATCCCTCACTTGTGCTGCCAGTAACTCTTAGCATTTGAGTTTTTAACATATCTGGCTACTTGCATCATCCTCACCTCAGCAGACCGAATTACATAATTGTCAGCTGGGGGCCTTTGGAGTGTAAAACTAATCAGGTTTTATCATTGGTCCTGGAGCATGCTGTCCATTAGCCTCTGCCGTTCTCTCCATTCAGGTGCGGAGGTGCTATTTTCATCCCTGTCTGAGCAGCAACTCTCATGACGGCTCTGTTTCGCACCTGCTCTTCATCATTTCGTTTCAGATCCAGAGCCGCGCCGCTGGGTTATTTGGCTGAAGTGCAATCGCTGATATCCCTAGCTGCTTTCGGGCGGATTATAGAGGTTGCTTTTATTTTTTAGCCTCTGTACAGAAAGAGAATTCCTTAAGCTTTCCCAGAGTCATCACCAATCATCACCTGCCCATCTCTCAATACGCGATACTTTTATAGTTGGTTCACTTTGTACCAAAACATGTTTAGTGCTTCAAACATACAGTAAGTGTTTCCTCTCCATAAATGCCTCAGAGCACCAAATATACATTTCACAGTTATCCCCTCGACAGAACGTGGGCTGATGTAGTTACTTTGGTGGATTAGCTTTGGAGGATTTTTACCACAAAGCCAGCAATGAATGTTGGAGATTTGGGGTCCACATTCTTGTATCATTTATATTTGAAATATTTGCCTGATGGAGAAAATTGGAATTTGTTATTGCAATATTTTTCTCCAATTTATCTAATTACAATTTTTTGCCACATGACTCAACTGCTCACACTTGGATGTACTCTCTCACTCTTCAAAAGTGCTAAAACGACAGTGTTTCCTAAGCAAGTTACTGTTTACTCATCATGCTAATGTCTGTTTCTCCAGTTTTGTACAATATCCAAGTTTCTTTTACTACACTTGAATATGTAAGTTTTTTGTCAATTTCTTTCTTTTTTTTTATCAGAAAGGAAGGCATACGTTAAAGGTCACATTGCTGGTGGCATTTGCTGTATCCATCAGAAATGAAACCTGCTTATATGGGCTGTAGTTCGGGGCCTAAATACATTTTTCCTCTACCCTTGCTGAAACTCGTGTCTTGATTGCTGGATTCCCATGCAAAACGAACGCCCTGCCCCGGCCACGTCTTCCATCTTGGTCTAAAGTCTGGTGGCAATTTCTTCCACAGTGTGTGCGTCAGCTAAAAGACCCAGCCGAGGCCATATATATCCCGCATAGCCTTACTCTGCATGGAACAGGACCACACATCACCGCTTTTCTGCTCTGTCACTCTAACCTCACAATTATGTCATTAAGCCAACGCTTTTTCGCCAAAGTAAGATTAATGTTCGTGCTGCATGTGGCTCTTATTGGGCCGCGAACAAGAGGCAGTTGTGTGGGCTGCAGTGGGGCAGTGGGAGGGGTTCGCACAGAAGTGGGGAGAGTAGAAATTGTCCACAAGCAAGTTCAAATATTAGAAGGAAAACATTGGTGTGAAGTAGTTTGAAAAAACAAAAAACTTTTATGAATGAATGAATGATCTTTATTGTCAAGTACAACAAAATTTTAAGTCCAGTTGGTGTATTCCTAAACAAAAAAGAAATAAATAAATGTTAAAAGACAATTAATTCTTTAAAATGACATATGCACACACTCATCAGTTACATTATGCCTATGTGCGGTTACATTTGACAGCATTCAGTGTGGCAACTGCACTTTAATAAAAACTGTCCTGGTCTTAATGGACCTATGCCTACTCCTTGTAGGTAGTAATTGAAAGAGGGGGTGTCCTGAATGTGAGGTGTCCCTGATGATTTGGGCCTTCTTGAGGCAACGTGAGCTGTATAGCTCTGTCAGAGAGAGGAGGACTGTTTGGACACTTAGTATCAGATTTGTTGTTGGTTTGTTGGATTAACCAGATTGACAAATTGTAAAATATTGTAGACAATCTAATGCTGCGTTCCAGGCAAATAGTAAATGGTAAATTTCTTCGACCTGCAACTGGGAAAAATGCCTTGGCACGCCTCTCTATCTGGTAATTACAACTTGAAAAACTCGGACCAGTTTGGACATTTCCGACTTCACTGCTATATCGTGGCACGACATGGCTACACTGGTGTGATGGTGGTGGGCAATTTCTTTGTGAATGGACCTATACACAAATTATATGAACAAAATGCATCCTTTTGGTGTTGGCCTGTTTGTTTACATCATTTAACAGCACATACTACATGCTAAAACCAAACATTTCATAGCTATCTTCACTTAAATGCAATGTGGCTGAAGGGAATAACTCAAGAGGGCCCATAGATAAAAGTCCAATTGCCTTTTGAGGAAGAAAAAATACTGCAAGTCGCAGACAGCAGCTATCTTTTATTTACATACGAGATCGCCGCCTGGAATGCTGAGGTCGTAACTGGTAAATTTGAAGGGGTAACTTTACCAGTTTCCAGTTGCCTGGAACGCACCATAAATACAAACATTGAGTAAATTAAAGTGGGGGTTTCTTACTGATGTGAAAGCACAGATACAGGAGCAACAAAATTACTTAAGTAAAAGTATCAAATTAAAATTTTACCTAGGTTAAAGTATAAACGTAACCACTTTGAAATGTTGAAAGTATTTCACACAGATTTTTCTAGCTGTTGAAAGTTAAATATGCAGTATTTTGTAATGAAGAATTCTAATCGGGGCTAAACCAGGATCATAAACTTGTTCTAAACCAGGTTAAACATCAGATGCTGAATTTAGTTTTTCCCAAAATTATGACTTGAATGACAGTTTGCAAAATACATATGTTCAAACCACTATTCTAAATATTAGTTTTACATTTACTTACATTTTTTAAATGTAGTGGTGGAGAAAGTACAGATACCAGCTCTAAAATGTAGTGAAGTAAACATAAAAGGTACTCGTCAGAAAATGTACTTAAATAAAGCACCTAAAATGTGTTACTTGTACTTTTTACTTCGTTACCTTCCACCACTGGTACATGCTCAAATTAGGTGAAGCATCTTTCCATTTTTTCTCATGTTTCTCACACAATGCACGCTTTGAAAAACAATTACATTTTACAAAGCATATAGTTCGAATGCCTCACAATTATAGTTATGCATATATTTTTTCCTTGAATCAATAATACTCTGGTAGAAAGAGTCCCCTGGCCATCCATCTTGCTGTCAGTGGATCACGTGTGTGCGGTTCAGTCCTGTCGGGTCACCTGTGTTTGCTGATCATATTTAAGCATGTCTGTGTCATCGAGATATCCCCCTTAAGTGCGCTGTGCCCCAAGTGCCGTCGATGTATTGGTCCACCGAGTGCTCCGGCAGCACCATGTTATCTACTGTTGGCTTTGCTTATCTGATGGGTGTGCTACTACAGGTGTCCACTTACAATTATAACAGTGCTTTCTATTATTATGTCTAACTTTAGGCTACGTATAGTTATGACATCACCTCCAGTTCAGTTACAGAGAATATGAATGATTACACAAAAACATTTTTTTCACTCATGGTTAGTGGTGTTGTGAAGCCATTTAGTGTCAAAGAACTGTGTTTACTATTTTCAAATGGTATTGACAACAGAAACTACTTGAATGACCCTGATCTAAAGTTTACAAGGACCATGAAGGAAAATTGTTCAGGACGCAAAGAAAAACACACAAATAACTTCAGCTGAAAAACAGGACTCTCTGAAAAAGTTGTTTGTTTCAAGATGCACAATAGGTAAACTTTTGATCAGTGACAATTGGGTAATTTCTATGATTTGATAAAGTAGTTTTTTTTTTTTGTTAACAATATATGGCTTCACGCAACCACTAACCATGAGTGGAGAAAACTTTTTGTGCCGTCACTCATATTCTCTGAAAAATAGCTCTAAAACAACAAAAGCTACAATAGAGGGAAGCAACGAAAAGGTTAACGCCCCCATTTCGATGAAAACAGAGGCTGCATCCATTAAGATGAATAGGGAATCATTGACTAAGATCTTCTTTATTTACTTCTGAAAAATTACATTTTATGCCTTTTATACATTTGTCTGACATAAAAGAGAAGTAAACCAAGAGATTTTTTGCTGTCGAAGATTCACAAAGAGGACAGTTAGTGTTTTAAATTGGGCTAAAGTTAGCAGGAAATTAGCATGTTTGGACTTCAATATAAATGGTTTAGCCCGTCATAGTGACTTAATTACTGTAGATCAAATTCAAATGACCTTATAACTGAGTAATTTTGCAGCTTCTTATATTTCAATATTGCTTTGTTTTTGACCTATGATTGGCTAAACGCTTTATATTGAAGTCCGAACATGCTAACTTCCTGCTAACTTTAGCTCACTTTAAAACATTAACTGTTCTCTCTGTGAATTTTCCACAGCAACAAATGTCTTAATTTGCTTCTCTTTTATATTAGACAAATATATAAAATGCATAAAATGTAATTTTTCAGACGTAAATGTGAAGATCTTCGATGTTTCCCCATTCATCTCAATGGACGCGGCCTCTGGTTACAACGAAAAGGGGGTGTTAACCTTTTTGTTGATCCCCTCTATACTGTAATCCTACTGTTGGATTTCAGTTTAGACATTTCAACTGAGCAGGTTTTACTTTCGCCTTTGTGTCATAAAATCTTATTTTACACTAAGGTTTTGTTTCGGGTTACTCTGGACTCACTGATCACTAGAACTCTAATGCAGCTGGGCTTTTGACACCTCCATATATCTGAGCCACTCTGAAGTGCAGAGGAAAGTACATTAATTACCCATTGTTTAAAACTAACACTTCAGCACTTTTGAAAAAAATGACACAAAGAAGACACAAGGTCAAACTCTTGAGTTTAGCACCGCGCTAAGAAACAGTCGCTGTAAATGTATGTGTTTGAGCATTTCCCTTGCCGCTAAAAGGCAGGAGTTTATATGTGCTCTACTAAAGGCTCGTCCCTGGTGAGACATTCCTGTCGGGGGGTAACAAAGTGAGCATGTGCGCAGCGTGCCGTGGCGTTGGTGCACTAGTGGCTGCGTGTGATAAATACACCACGGACCAAGTGCTATAAAGCAGGTGGGAGCCGGCCGCTATTTGCTACGCATGACCTTGCCTTTCCGCGACATAAACCTTTGCTAAATTCAGCAGTTCAACACATTTCATTTACAGCACTACAGAGACAAATCGGGAGTGGATTGGTTCAGAATGAAAGAAAAGCCGAAGTGCGCCAAAGTGAAAAAGACGAAGGGGAAAAAACGTCTGGGCCCAGTTCCAACGGCGACCCAGCTCCTAATGAGATTTTACCATACCATCAATCCAAGGCTATACGGCTGCACGTGTGGCAACTTCCCTCTTCTACGGCATGTTTTTGATCAGCGCTGTGCCATGTGCAATAAAAAAGACTCTTATTCCCACACGGAGGTGCTTCTTGTAGTGTTTGGTCTCATTACACAAGCCCACATTCAGCTGTGTTTGTGTGCGCCGTTCCTTTGAAGCATTATGTGGCAGGTGTACGCAGGCCCCCCTTTCTCCCCGAAGGAGTTTGGTCACACTTCTCCCTCAGCCACATGAGGCCCCGGGAAGTCTTTGGAGGAGGCATGGAGGAGAGAGTGAGCGATGACCCCTATTTATTTTGATGTGGTCTCTTCACACATATTGTCACGCCTGCCTCTCGCTGATGCTCGGAGTTTTGATGCCACGGTAGATAATCTGTCTTTGTGAATGCCTCTGAACACACAGGGGTGTAGCGTTCTGGGGATGGAGTCTCTTGAGATGTCCAGTTGTTAGAAGGGGCCCCGTTCTCATCTGTGGCACCAGCTCAGAACTTAGTAAATAGAAAAATAACTGTTAGATGTGACATGCGAGGCGGTCCCCGGGTTGACTCTAGGGCCATTTGGGGCCTTTCTGTGTGGACTTTGCATGTTCTCCCCGTGTACAGTATGCGTAGGTTTCCTGTGGGTGCTTTTCCAACCACTAAAAACAAGTACATTAGTCTCATGTGTATCCATTAGGGCTGGGTTTAAAAAAAAAACGATTAATAGTTTTGAATTGATTTTCCTTTGAATAGCCTGATATCTATTAAAAAAACACAAACCGATCCGTTTACCGCGGCAAATAGGGGCGACTTTAGCAAAATATGACGAAATGGCATAGAGACATACGTTTGTTTGCATTTGGAAGAGGAGGGTTCAGGCTTTAACATGAGCCCAGGCATGTTCTTCTAGGCCTTTTGAAAATAAGTACTGCGTGACATCCTTATTTGCATTGAAAATCAAAGTGAATCGTGAATCAAATCGAATCAGGCCCTTGTGAATCCGATTGGAACCATTTGGGAAATTAAAATCTATACCCAGTCCTAGTATCCATTAACATGCTCTCTCCCCAACAAACAAAATGACTTGAGCCGCCTTCTTTCAGTCAGAAAGAAAAAGGTTTAGATCTTGAACAAAGCTTGCATGTTATTAATGACTATTTCATTTGGTTTTATCCTGTATGATACTTGTAACTAGTGGCTATAAATTTACTTGATCTGGATTTTTAGTACTGCTCCCTAAAATGCTTTCAGGAGCAGTTATTGTCAATCCCTTCTTAGAACTTATAGGAGAAACATTCATGCATTTGTGAAGTGATGTGAAAATGGCCAAAAGGTTCTTGAATTTTTAAGTAATTGAATTTTCTCTTGCGAAGAAAGAACAGAGATGTACATAACTTTTCCTCAATGATGCCATTGTACCAGCCTGCCTCATGTTGGTTAGTCTAGTCTTCTATCTCTCAGATGACCCTGATTTGACTCCGTGCCCTGCCACTGTGAACCCAGACTCTGGTTTTGAGGTTTTGCACTGAAATAAAGCAAGTAATACGAAAGAATATTTTGTGAAATTGTGTAAAAAGTTCCTCCTTTTAAACAAATTCCAGTGTTTTTCATGCAAGAATGTGTATGCCTGTTTTATTTATAACTTGCTAATATGAAAAGCACTTTTTTTCTCGATGAATGAGCCACAAGCCAAAGGATGCACTCTTCTGGCCTCAAGGTTACTCAGGCTTAAAAGCTTCCACTTCCATGTGTTGATATGCACTTTCAATTATGTGTTCAAGACCAGCACATGTCAACACACATTCATTTCTTAACATATTTGTTTTGTTTTGTGTGGAATCTTAAATAACACAAAACATGTTTGTGGCTTTCCACAAAATATTACATCAAGTATTTTTTATTTTTATTTCGCAGTCATCTGTCCATCCTCAGGGAGAGCTCATAAGATGTTTACGCCTCCCGCAGTCTGTTCTTATTGTGTCTTGTGATTGTCAGCATGTTAGCAATGGGCTGATATTTTTTTTTATATCTAGTAACAGGATTTTCAAACGCCTTATGGCACTGTAATTTTGCTGTTGAACTCCTAAAATGAGAATCAAAATGAACAAAATACAGTCATGTCCAGGGTGCTCTGGGCCACACAAAAGTATGGAGTTAAACATTTATTTGAAGTACCACATGGTCAAGAACTGCAATCAGATTATCACAAAATATCATGAGAATGTTTTGGTGGGTGATTGTAAAATAAACAAACTCCTATTCCTCTGAAATACCGTACATGCACTGTACAAGAGCAGAGAAAGTTCAATGACAGTATTTGTTCAGTAATAGTTAAATATTCTGTGGAAAATATGGAGTTTTTAAGAAAGAAATATTAAACAAACAATACAAAGATCTTTAAAAAATAACTATATTATTAAGAAGGATTAACATAGGAATTTTAACCTCTGACCGTTCGCAGCCCTGAGTATGAACCCCGCAGCCTGTATCTCAAGGCTATTGATATTTTCATTATTCATTGTTATTTCAAAAACTTTTAAGTGAAGAAACGAAGGCTCAATTCCAATTCCCAAAGTCTGTTTGTGTGTCAAAACTCTTCATGCTGCGACCCTCAAAATGACCACGCAAACGATCCTGGAACTGTAAAAGAAACGAATCTATCATGCAGATAATATCAAGCAAAAAACATTTACAACATCCACAATCTTGTTTAGTAACATGTATTTAAGTTTCATTTGTTATTGGAGCATGTCATTTGTCCATCAACATTTTTCTTTATGGTGAAATCATCTTGGGACCCCTGACTCGGTGCTTGCGACCCCCTGGTGTGTCCCGACAGCCACTGTGGAAACCATTGCAATAAGCGAAATCGCAATCTCAGTTGGCGCAATGAATTGTGGGATAGCACAGAGGTCAATCGGGATAAATTTGACCCAGAAGTGTGTTTTTGGCAGTGCAGAAGACGAGGGATAACGGGGAGAGCAGATAAATGTACTTTAAATGATTTGTTATTTATTTGCATGGTATCAAAAACGTACTAAACTGGGTGAGACTCAGACGGAGACAGAGATGAGTCTCCATGTTTTAGGCGATGGACAGTTGCTAATTTTGGAGCAATTTTT
Source organism: Lesueurigobius sanzi (assembly GCA_900303255.1). Lineage (NCBI taxonomy): Eukaryota > Metazoa > Chordata > Actinopteri > Gobiiformes > Gobiidae > Lesueurigobius > Lesueurigobius sanzi. The sequence continues at coordinate 19,548 of OMNZ01094647.1, forward strand.
GAGGAAATCCGGGCTATTGCTGAGCGCACAGGACTAAGCGTACGCCGCTGAAGACGTCTTGCAGAGTTTTGGGGTCTTTTTGTCCTGTGGGGAATGGGAACTACTCAAATAGGGAATCGCATGGTATGTACTGTCCCCACACTTCAGAATAGAACTCATTTTTATTTAAGCAGGCGGATTGAACCAATTCACATTTACAACAGCGCCCTGTGTGTCTTGTGTGATGCGATCTCTCCTGGACAAAAGTATTTGTATTGATACTGTGCTTTGAATATGTCAAAAGAAAGCCATTACAATAAAGTACTTTCATGTAAAATGTGCAATGTATTTCTTTTTTTATGTGTTATTAATAGTGTTGTAATATTGTCTATTACACAATTCAAAAAAGGATAAAGCAGAAAGACTGCAGGCTTCTTTATTATGATACACCATTTGCAGCGTTCACTCAGCCTTTCTTTCATAATCATTTAATTTCATAATCACTGTAATGCTTCTTTCTGCTTTTACATGTTATAATTTATATAGTGTGTTATTTTCAGTAAAGAATTA
>OMNZ01094648.1:0-17255 GCA_900303255.1 Lesueurigobius sanzi
ATAAAATTTCTTCTTGTTCTCAAAATTAGATAATACATCTAAATTCACCTCACTTTTTCTTATTTCAAGAGCAAAAATAATTGTTTGATTGGCAGATCTGTTTACTTACCTATAGTCCAGGGCAAATAAACCCATTTAAAGAAAATTGCACTTCGTTTAGATTACTTTTTGCAATAAAGATGCTATTTTAAGGGTAAAAAGATAATAATTGAACATACTTGGATATAATAACTTAGCACGGAAAAATAATAATCACAACTATTTTAGCCATAATTGAAATAACGCATCAAACACATTGCAAAGTTAGTCTTAGTAACAGTTTCTTCTCAATTGTGCTGCTTTTGTCATCAACTAGTGTAATATTCGCAATTGTACTTGGATTCTGCTTATTGTAGAGGAGCGTGCATACTTTGTGAACCCACTGTATTGACTGTTTGGCCCTCACAAAGAGCTTTTTGCAGATATTCCTCCTGTCAGTAAAGCTAGCTGCGACGATGACACAAAACTCACACAACACGGCCATTTTGTGACAGTCACAGCGTCTAAGGAGACAGATAGGACCCGCAAACCCTTGAATAAAGAGCTCGGGCCATTTCATGCGAGCGTATCCTCTGTCACATCTCCACTTGGCAGAATACATTAGCCGTCCATGGAGATACGCTCGGCCATTAATCACGCTCAGAAATATATAGCCTCGATGTGCTCACGATTGAAAAGAAGGGGGCACAATGGGGTGAGCGTGTTTTCAATGTCAGAAAGTAATGCTAACAGCCCAGTGAGGACCATTACGTAAGAGGCTGCGCTGATTAGAAATTGAAATATGGGCCTAGAGTGCGGCAGTGTTAATCTCAAATGAATCAAAAGTGCAATTTGAAAGGCAGCAAATAAACAAAGAGTAAAATTGTTTGGGCAGTGTGCAATCCTTAGCGTAAAAACAAACAAGATATTAAAGCCGCAGGTGGTTTTCCACCCCCTACATGCTCCAGCAATGTCCCGCGCTGTACTGTGAGCCCACACCTATCCCACTCAATTGCCGCTATAAGCCTGCACCGTCACTCCAAAGTTGCGTGTTCGGGCCGAGTCAGCAGTCATTCACCAGCTTAACATGGAGACTGCAGTTACGCGGACGGCCAGAGGTGGCAGTCACGAGTATGAAAATGGACAACCTCCGTTGAGTCTCTTTAACTTTAGATGGGTGACTTCTGTAGATGACCAAATCTGAGCTCATTCGGTAGGAGGAGTTTGTCAAAGAGCGACATGAGATTTGTGGCCTCCGCCGCATTGGAATACATTACATACACATTGGGCATTTGGTCATCGCCATGGCAACAGCGTGAAAAATACAGCATAGGTCTGATTGACTTTTCTGATCGGGACCCCACCCAGAAGGTTTCTGTGCAATTTCATAAATTTCTGAGACACTAAATTTTATATTACAATGCAAATGTTTGATTCACTCTGTAGGGGGCGCTATGGCTCCCGCAGATGCGGTTTTTGATGCGACGTGTCCATTAGTCTATGGACAACGCTTGCTAGCAGCTGCAAACATGGCGGCTTTTAATGGTAACAGTGGATTTTCCCAAACTCTATGGCTGTGTCCTCTGTCCCCCCTAAGCCCTAACTACTCAATTACTATAGTCTCGCACTGGACACTAGACCGTATAGTGGACTCATTTTATAGGTGATTCGGACAATTTCTCTTCACTACTTTCTCCTGGATGCTGATCACGCGACTCAAGCGCCGCAGTCACGTGATCTGCGGAGGAGAGATAGGGAGCAGGCCGTCCCAAATGTCAACAAGGTGAGTGCACTACATGTGCTGAAAAAGGTCGCAAAACTCAGCTAATAATAGATTTCTGCGACCAAGACCGACCATATTCAAAAGACACTTTATCATTTATTATACTTAAACAAAGCGCACCTGCTCATCAATAACGTACATAGACGTGCACCCTCGTGCACTCTCAAACCCGTGCACGAGGGCGCATCGACACTGGCTCTGACTGAAGACTTTAAACTGAAGCAGGAATGATCCCGCATCAACTCTGTCTGTGCTTAGAACAGATCCCTGGACATCAGTCTGACACAAACAGTCAGGTCCAGGCACCGGTCTAATGCTGTCCAGACCCAGATGGGACCATCTTTAGCTCCACGGGTCTCTCCTCAGCGGGATAAATAAAGTTGCATGAATTTGACCAAACCGCTGCCTCAACCCCACGTGCACGTACAGCTCGCGCAATAAACAATTTGGGGGAATTAAATGTCATAGTTTATTATGTGGCATTACAAGCATAATCTCGCTCCTTGGCGAATAATGACCCAATCAGTCTCTTAACAAGGCTTTTGTTAAAGTATCTTCTTCTCGTAGGAGGCTATGTGAATATTCCTAAATGTTTTATTGAGGGGATAGTCCACGATGCAATACGTGAAACAGAAATGACTTCAACACAGATCCACAGAAATGTTTTCTACTTCCTAAGGGGGGGTTCAACAGAAAATAATTAAGAAACACTGGTTAATGTTATCAGTTGTAGAGGCAATCATCGCGGCCGCCGGTCAGGGTTTGTCCGTTTTCCGCGGGGGCGTGCTTCTAGGTGGCGAGTGTGCCGTCATTCAGATACAGCGCTATTGTCCTTTTATGGGGAAGTGGAGGTGTGCAGAGGGCGTGGCCTGAAGCAGAGGGCGTGGCCTGATGCAGAGGGAGTGGCCTGATGCAGAGGGCGTCAAATGAAAGGACTTTGCCAAAAGATGAATACAGCAGATTTGTAGATTGAAATCTAACAATGATCAGTTTAAACATTGTGGATTTTATATTTTGAGATTTTCTTCAAAATCTCTTTCTCTCCCACAGAGTTGTATTGGCCCTCACACTGAAATTATGACATCATTGAAATCTAGACCAAGAAGATGAGTCAAAACTTCAGTATTGTCCCATGCCTGGTACTGGCTGGTCCAGAACAGCAGAGCTTAGTCCGGACAGGAGAACAGCCAAACGGAAGCAGAAGGACCATTGTAGACAGTATTTGCATGTTTAATGTCCAGCTCTGGGACGCTGGGGTTGGACGAGGGATCTGGACAGTTGGCTTGGTTTCTCCTGCTGAATCATTCATACAGCGGCGAACGGAGATGAGCCAGCCAGTCAGTCCACATCAGAGCCAAACGCACTGACCTTGGAGAGACCCGCAGGTGCCATTAAGATTCAGGGGAGGGACTGCACAGCTGGCCCGCAGCCACACAGATAAATGTATCTTTTTATTCTCTGAACTGCACTTCCAAAAACAGCGCCGCGCAAGAAATTTACTGGAGCTGTAAATTCCTTAACTGTGTTCCATTTTGATAATCATAGTCAGTTATTTATGGACGATATAAAACTTTATATGTACAATAGGAATAGAATGACACTGATTAGCAAATTATTCATCTCTGAAATAGCGACTAATAAAAGGCCAAAACGGTCTGCATTTACTTATAATAATAAATGCAACTATTTCTAGTTATGTATTTAAAAGATGCACAATAGGTTAATCCTCTAGCAGGTGACCCTGACTAGTAAGGGGGTTAGGGTTAATTATCTAAGAGTTACTGGGTAATTAGTGTTTGTAGTGATAGCAATTACTAGTAATTACTAGGGTAATTATCTAGTAGTTACTGCGCCGTATTCTAAAGTGCTACCGAGAAATAATTTGATCATTTACAGTTGTGGCCATAAGTTTACATCCCCTGGCAGAATGGCAGGGGATGTAAACTTTTACATTTCATAGAATATGAATGATAACACAAAAAGTGTGAAGCCATTTATTGTCAAAAAAACATGTTTGTTTACGCTTTTCAACTAGAAACTAGCCAAATGTCCCTAAAGTTTACACATTGTGCATCTTGAAACAAACAACATTTTTCATTTTTTTTTAAACATTTTTTCAGAGAGTCCTGTATTTCGCCTGAAATTAGTATTTATTCTAAACATTCTAAACTCATCTACGTTTATGTCCCAAAAGGTCCCAAACATCGACACACATTCACACCTATAAACATTAGCTCTATGTCCTGAGTGGCACTCGTTTCAAATCAGGTGGTTCTATGTCCAAGGACCCAATCAGGGGCCACACCTGGATCATGTGACATTCGCTCAACATGTTTTATTTTTCATTATTTTTCAATATTTTGCCAATATTGTCCCGGCGTCAGGTTCAAATGAGAATAAAATACATGTCACCATTGACTAAAACGTTCCTAGTTTGTTCATAAGTTTTTATAAAAACAACTCTGGTGGACATAGGACTTCCTGATTTGGATAGTAAGTCAAACCTGTGAAGGCCCCAGGTCCGATGTTGGACATAGAATTTGTTGACCAGGGGCCACTTACTTTCCTCAGAATCATAAGGTTCTATGTCCATTTTTGACGTGGAGATTAAGTTAACAATCATGTTGAGGACCTTCCACAGTCAACGATATCCCACACAAAAGATGATTGATAACTCTCTAAATATCAAGAGATCAGACAGGTGACATTTTCAAACTCTGTTTTCTCAAAATGAGGAAAAGTGGAGATAGAACCAGGTGATTCTCAAGGGACGGATTTTCCTGGCAGTTGTTGAACGTCGTGTAAACCAGCTCCCAACCTTTGTTGCCTTGCGTACCCCTTGGGTCTTTCAGTTATTCTATGAGTACCCCCTGCCTCAATGGTTTTGTTGATTAGTTAGAGCAGGGCTCTCCATGCTTTTTTACCTTTCGAGCTACTTTTGCATAACAAAATGGCAGCAAGCTACTTGTACTTCAAAGAAACACGTGTAACTCAGCCTCTAGGAGCCAAGATGAGCATTCAACTCAATAACAGAAAATTACAGTAGTTTCTGCTTCATACTTTGCTTTGTTTGGAGATATTTTGCTCAGAACAAAATATCTCCAAAGACTTTCAACATATGTAGAAATGTAGAAATGTCTTTGGCGAGCTACTTGGAAAGGACTAGCGAGCTACCGGTTGGAAATCCTTGAGTTAGAAAATGAGTGACTAAAACTTCAAATTATCAGTAAACAAGACAACTAAATCCACTGAAACTCACTCTTTACAGTTACATGTAACGTTTTTGTTTGACTATAATAATCAAATACAAATTTGTTTGATCTTATTTTTTATCTGAAATTAATCCAAGTACCCCCTGCTAACCTCTCACGTACCCCTAGAGGTCCCCATACCCCTGGTTTGGAAACACTGATGTAAACGTTAGATCAGGGGACAGCAGTTTGCTTCATTATGATCTCAACAGCTCAAAAACTCAGTTCTTTGGCAATATATCGCACAACCACTAACCAAGAGTGGAAACAAAAATGTTGTTATCATTCACATTCTATCAAAAATGGCAAAAGATTAAAAGAGCATGTAAACTTTTGGCCACAACTGTATGTCAGAGAAGCATTGCTGTATCAAGAGGAAATGTAATATTTCTGTGCAATGAAAGGAGTGTTGTACAAAGCTCTTGAGGCCACTTGAAATCAGCAAGACCCCATCGTAATGAAGAGGGCTATAATCCCACTGAACAATCCCATAATCAATATACGGTCCAATATGATAAGATGAGGCTATTGTTCCAACATTTATCATCGCATGGCATTAAACTCTATATCTTAATTCATTTGGCCACAATCATACATACAGAAATGAACTACTTTAGGTACTGTACAATGGGGCAAAAAAGTATTTAGTCAGCCACCAATTGTGCAAGTTCTCCCACTTAAAAAGATGAGAGAGGCCTGTAATTTTCATCATAGGTAACTTCAACTATGAGAGACAAAATGAGACCCCCCCAAAATCAAATTTTTAAAGAATTTGCAAATTATGGTGGAAAATAAGTCAATAACAAAAGTTCATCTCAATACTTTTGTTATAAGTTTTTTTTATAGTTTTTATTTTATTTATTTTATTTTTATTGATCTCACAATGGAGAAATTTACTTGTCACAACAGCTCTTAGGACAGAATCACACAGGGGGGTGCACAAACTCAGGAAAAGTGTCATCAAAGAAGCAAAACAACAGTAATAGTAATAATACTAACAATAAAATAAAATAGAATAAAGATAGTCTCTTAGCGTCTCTCTGTAAATAAACTATACAACATCTCTTAAGCACTAAATAGATAAAATAAAATAAAATAAAAATAAACTCTAGGCTTCACAAGGTTTCCACACACTGTTGCTGGTATTTTGGCCCATTCCTCCATGTAGATCTCCTCTAGAGCAGTGATGTTTTGGGGCTGTGGCTGGGCAACACGGACTTTCAACTACCTCCTAAGATTTTTGATGGAGGGAGATTATCAGTGGTCTTGTAGGTCTTCCATTTTCTAATAATTGCTCCCACAGTTGCCTGGTTCAGGTCTACAATTTTGTTTCTGGTGTCCTTTGACAGCTCTTTGGTCTTGGCCATAGTGGAGTTTGAGGTTGTGGACAGGTGTCTTTTATACTGATAACAAGTTCAGGGTTTCTACAGGTAGCAGCAAGTCAAATTTAATGCTTTTTCATGCCCAAATACTACATTTTTAATGCCACAAATTCAATATAAATTTCCACATTCAATAGAAAATTTGATAAAACGGTGACATTTTCTACAGAAAGTGTATAATTTCTGCCAAAACTCCAGTCTAGACCCTATTTTTTGTATTGTTGGCAAATTTCTGCTGTAAAAGTAGTTGAACAATGTTATTATTTTCCAAGAACTTTTAATTTAATGCCAGTTTGAATTCAATTGAATGCTTTTTAATGACATTTAAGGCCTTTGACAAAATTCATTTAATGACTTTTAATGCTTTTTAATGCCCCGCAGAAACCCTGAAGTTCAAATAGGTGCCATTAATACAGGGAACGAGTGGAGGACAGAGGAGCCTCTTAAAAAAGAAGTTACAGGTCTGTGAGAGCCAGAAATCTTGCTTATTTGTAGGTGACCAAATACTTATTTTCCACCATAATTTGCTAATCAATTATTTAAAAATCATTTTATGGATCACTTTCTTTTCTCATTTTGTCTCTCATAGTTGAAGCTACCTATGATGAAAATGACAGGCCTCTCCCATCTTTTTAAGTGGGAGAACATACACAATTGGTGGCTGACTAAATACTTTTTTGCCCCGCTGTATATGGAGACCGATCAGTGATACCAATGAAACCCAAGAGATTGTACAGACCATTGTGACGTGGCTGTAGTGGAGTGCGCCAACCTGAAGTCAGAGAACGCTCTTTAGGACAGCGTGCTAATCTCCGGGGCTATTAGGGACACACCTTGTCCAAGAGCACATAGTAAACCTCTTAACTCCAAAGAGAATGGACGACTAATCCTTCACTCAACAAAGCTGTAGCATGGGTCCTTTGGTTATCCTCTAAAATGAGCTTTTGTTATCACCCCGCTGCAGTCGGCCCCCATCTCAGTTTGTTTGGCAAACGCCGTGTGACAACAGAAAATAATACTCGTTTTCGCATGCAACAATGACCTAATCTATGACAGGCTTTAGGCATATGGGGAAGTTCATCATTTCAAATATTTGTGGGGCTTTCGTACATCTGTGAGTGAGTCATCCTGCGGAAACGCAGTAGATACAGGGGCTCTCAGTGTTTCGGTGATAAACCATGTAAGTCCATTTGGTCCACTCACTCGTCAGATAATGATTGCACAGGGAGAGGTGCCAGGGCTGGAAATATTTACAAGACAACAACAAAAAATGTCCTGTGCTACCAGTCAACTGTTAAAACACTTTGATAAAATAGAAAGTACTCTGGAGAAATAACGATGTGGAAAACGACGCAGCTTCTCACGACGCAAAAACAAAAGTTCTGCAACTGCTACACCTAGACATTGTTAGTCTTCCCATTTCTTCTTTTGTCAGAACATGTCTCTTAACTTTTCACCCTAATCATGGCGCTATTGTGCTGGACTGAGTTGCCCGGGGCAACGTGGGCGATAATGGCATTATTTTCAAGGTAACCGGCAAAGGGACAACATGGCAAGAAAATGAAAGCATCACCTTTTCCAAAGCAACAATGTGATTGCAAAATGATGTTATGTTTGTGTCTGAGATAGAAAATAACTGAAGACAGATATAGAAAAATGACATAAGGACAAACCAACAACACTGCAAAACAAAATCTGATAAGAGACAAAGAAAAGGTGATGTTTCCAAACTACAGCCGCAGGAATGTTGTTGTTAAATCGGTGTGGACCACGGGGGACACAGGAGGAGAGGGAGACACGTCTACCTGAGGTTCTAGAAGTCGGAGCAGAACGAGGTAATTACCGTAAGAAGGAAAAACCATCCAACCTGTTTATATCCTCTTCCCCAAGTAAATGCTTAGGGAGGGGGGAATAACTCCCAGGGGAGATTGGGGGGAGACCGGACTTGTACTCCAGAGTGCCACTGTTGATGGGGGACGAGATATGATTTTCCATGGCTGGAGAGAACGCTGATGAGAGAGAAAGAGAGAGAGAAAGAGAGAGAGGAAGTCATGACACACATAACACTGCACTGATATGAACATGCAGACTGTGACCTAAGACCAACACGGACAGGTACTTACAGTGTGTGATATCAGGAGGCCCATAGGGATCTGAAAGGTAGACATTGGTGGGTTTTCCCACCTTTAAGTACACCACGTCCGCCGTGTTTTTCAAAATGGCTACAGCCTCTTCATGAGAGACTTCTTCCAGACTGTAGTTGTTCACCTGTGAGGATGACAGGTCTGTAGTTTAGTCAACTCCTCAGCTGAGTTCAGTTGTGCTCAGTTGGCTGTGCTCCTTCTCTACGCGAGCCTGGATTATGACAGATGGTGTTCGTCTGACATCACAACAGGAGGAAGGTAATTTAATTAAGTGCTAGTGAAGCAGAGCCCTCTTCAGGAAGAACAAGAGAGCACACTGCAAAAAGGAATCCAAAAATAGGTACGATTTTTGCTCTTGATTTGAATAGGAAAGTAAAATGATCTGCCAATGGAGCAAGTGTTACTGCACTTAAAATAAGAAAAAGTGTTTGGATGCTGCAATGACCTTGGTTTGTGCTTCCTTATTCTAACCCCAGCGTTTCATGAGGCTGAGGTTTGGTAAATGAGTTCTACTGTAATGTATAATAACAGTTTTAGAAGTGGATTTAGCTGACGATGCTAGTGCAGAGACAGTGAACAGTGATATCGCTCACCGCAGTGACTAGTTCATCTATTTCATAACTGGTTCCATCGATTTGTGGATGATCCACAGGTGGAGAATCACTGAGATAACTTTGTTAATGGCCCTTGATGTGATTAATAAGGACTCTTCTCGTCGAGAGACCATTCTGTTTTTGTGTGACGTTAGTGTGTTGTGGTGTTGTGTGTCGCCTTTTTAGTTTAGTTTTTCCTTTTTTCTGTGTTGTTAAAATAAAAAAAATAAAGAGTAAAAAAAATAATAAGAAGAAAAACTGTCTAATTAAGTCAATTTAGATTTATTTTCCAATTTTAAGTGCAATCATGTTTTCTTCTTATTGCTGTATGAGCACAAAAACACTTGGTCCACTAGCAGACAGATCAAGGGCAAATATAGTGTACCTATTTTAATAAAATTCATCTTATTTTTAGATTACCTTTTGCGGTGTAACACGTGTTTTCAACATTATCTGGACCAGTGTTTCCGAACCATTTTCTTCCAGTGAAACAACGGCTGGAGCTCAAGGACCGCTTACTGGAGTGGAGTGTATTAACTTGCATCACTGTATTACTGATTGAGGATGCTGGAAGAATAGTGCTGCGGCGACTACACTTCTGGATCATAAACTGCACGGCGCCCGATCCGACTCTGGCCTCACCATTAGTCTGCCATAACAACCGAGGAAAAGTAACAAGACTTGTTTTTATCCTGCGGTGGCTCTGGAGGAGCTGACAGTCTACGCTGCGCCAGCTGATAGAAAGTGCTCTAGGAATACATTTGAATTTTCAACATGTCAAAAACAAGTTTCATAAGTTTTAGCTGGTCTGCCTGGTCGAACTGTCGTGAAATATTCATGTTGGAATTCAGTGATATTTCAATCAACAATAAAAACATTGGAAGGATAGGACATTCACAGGGTTTATGGCTTTATATGTAGCAGCAAGCCAAAGTAATGCTTTTTTATGCCTAAACACAATATTTCCAGGGTACCTCGCAATACGATACGATACGTGATATGAGGCTCACAATAACGATTATCTCACGATATGACGAAACTGCGATTATCGATATATGAAATCACAAATCAATCAACGATAATCCAGATATATAGCTATTAAAGAGATTTTTTTTCAAAAATCCCCTCCTAATATTTGTTTCATCCCCGCAGTGAAATTGAACTGTGTCCCACCCCCAGGCGGCTCCACTACAAGCACCTGCTTATTATTCACGCACAGATTTCACTCCCAGAGAACTCAAGCTGAGCTGTGGTCAGCTGTTAATGTCTGAGTCCAGCTGATGACACACCTCACCTCTCTACAGTGGGTGTGTGAGTGTGTGACACTTTTCTCTGTATTGTTCATGTGATGTGTGTAGATTGAGGACATAGCGATGATAACGTATATCGCTGTGACTGTAAAGTTCATTTAATAGTTTGTGTTATTTTTGGCACATTTTTGGAGCGCACACGAGGGTCCTCGATTGGGGGTAAATCTAAAGACTTTGCCCCGATCTCATTCACATCATGTGAAGCACAGAGCTGAGTAGAACCCACAACATTACGAGGATACATCCTGTCTCAGTTTGTAAATGAAAGACTTGCCTCATCACTGTGTGCAGCAAACACAGATCCCTCTGCCTCACCGCATAATAAGTTCATCTCGGGCCCGTCGTAGATTCGTTTCCACTCGCACCAGCTTTGATTGACTCCCATAATAAATGCTACGAAGCAGTGTTAATTTTGTCGACTAAAATATTTCTTCATAATTTTAGTCACAGTAATATTTTTGCTGACTAAAATTAGACTAAACTAAATGAAAGTTAGTTCATGAGACTAAAACTATGACTAAAATGTCCAGGTAATTTCATCGACTAAATAAAATTGAAAAGAAGGAACTAAAATGATCCAAACTTGAGTGACTTCAGTTTGAAAGAGCCTTGTATCATTTAAACTCTGCCAAAGGTACAGCTCTTTGTTTGTTCATGTGGAGACGCTCCATGAAGCTGACAATATTATTATGTTTGGAAACAATAATATAAATGTAAAGTTTATCCAATCTATTTCAAATTTAGTCGACTAAATAAACAAACACAAGATTTTTTTGACTAAATCTTGACTAAAATCTTTTTGTCAAAAACTTTTGACTAAAACTAAATCAAAATTTTCTGCCAAAATGAACACTGCTACGAAGATGATCTAATGTAGCTGCATAGTTTAATACGTGAGCATTGGAGGAGGGACAGGTGTGTGCTTTTTGCCTCCGCCATGTTTGTTGTCTCCCCCTGGATTTCTTCTTTGTGGGACTGCCGCCCACCTGACTGCTGCTCCCGGGAGGCGCGCCCCGGTGGACTTTCAAAAAAAAGAAAAGTATCGATACTTAGCGAGAGCATATCGATAATCTATCGTATGAGAAAATATCGCAATATTTTTCGCCATATCGGGATATCATCACACTCCTAATTTCTAATGCCACAAATGGAAAAAATCTATGCATTTCTTGTGTCTAAAGATTTGTATCCATTGTAGTTAACAAAGGAATCATAAATGAGCCTTTGAACAAAATGTGTGTGAAACTGAAGGCCATATTTTTGGATTTTTTGAAAAAACGAATGGTGTAACTATTCGAGCAATGCCACTACCTCTAAAGAAAGTTGAATTGAAAGCCTTTTGGCCTTGAATTCAGCACTTTCTTATTTACCGGAGGTATTTTAACATTTTGTTTTTAATAAACATGGTACTTGCCATTAGTAACCGGTCTCCAACTTGTAACCGGCCGTCTTTCTGTGCTGCTCCTCCATCGATGATCTTTGTGACATAGATGCTATTATCCCCAGGAATGTGCTGGTTCCCGACTCCTCCTGCGATACTAAACCCAAGCCCTGCGCCAGGAAAGAAAGCTTGTTGGTTAAAGGCGACACACGGCAAAAATACATATCTGGATTAGTTTAAATGAGCCAAATATGAGGTTTAAATAGGCATCCAAATCCAGACACAAATATCATTGTCTGGGTCTAGCTGGTCATTAGGAGCATGGCAACAGTTCAATCCAAAATGTTCATATTATATGACTTGTTCTGGGGTGTTTCTGACTTGTTTATTGAATTGCTTTTTATTTGCCAATGGAGTAAGAACAGTCTTGTCCTATTGGCAGTTTTATTGTCTAATTTCAAGATAGATTACCTCAGAAATAAAGTCATTTAAACCCATTTTTTGCTTGATTTTTTCGGTGCAATCCTACAGCAATTTAGTCCTATACTGTAGAAACTTTTAAGAGCAGATGTAACACACCTTTTGCTTATTTTTAGGTAATATTCATCAACTAGCAGTACTCCCACTTTGAGTACCCCCGAGCCTCTAAAGTATTGTTTTCCCCACAAGTTTTAGGTGCGCTTGTTGCAACGTAGTAGTTCTAAAAAGTTAACTCAAATCAAAACGTTAATTTGGTCTTCTACTGGTAAACTGTTTAAGTACTTCCTTTTTTGATTGCTCACTTTCTGCAATCTTCCTCACAGTTGGTCATCAAATTCACCCATGAAAAGGAAACGGGCAGGGCAATAAACTTTTTGGACATGAACATAACACACAAGGAAACAACCTACACGGACGTCAGAGCCCTCCACAGCGCAGAAACTTTCCGTGGTAAAGACACTTTTCGACAGGGTTAAAATCATTACGGAGAAAAAGGACAAGGAAAAATCACAAAAGCGCTGAAATCATGTGGATATCCAAACTGGGCAATAAAGAAAGGGAGAAGACAAGTCATGGAGAAGAAGGAAAAAACAAAAACCAGAGAAACCAAGAGAGAGAGAAAGAAGAACACCACCATGGTCATACTACCATATGTCAGGGGCATTACAGAGAAAGTACTGAAAGAGAGGGTACAGTTCAGTGTCTGAAAAAAGTCACATGAAACAGAATGTGAAAAAGAAACAGCGAGAGTGTGCACACAAGCAACAAAACAAAAAACTGAACAGGAACAACTCAAATCCGCTATCTCGGACCATTTCAAAAGAGAAAACCACATTATGGACTGGGATAGAGCCAAAATCACCGGTACAGAGGACAACAAATATATATATATAGATAAAAGAGGCTGTTGGAATTCGGAAACGTGCCCCCGGGACAGTAAACCGGGAAGAGGGGGGCTTTTTTGCTTTCATACACCTGGGACACTGTACTGAAGAAATCCCGCCCACACCGGTGGGAAAGACTGTATAAATCAAGTAACATCATGTGACCAACTCTGAGGGAGACTAAAGGAAGTGAGCATCGAAACTGTCAGGTCTGAAAAACCTAAACTGGTCTAATCGAAGTTCCTTTTAAATATCAAATTATCACAATATTTTATGTCTTTCCAATCGAATTATGTCATTACACTTCAGCCTTCAGTATTCAAGCAGTGTTTTCCTTTTTTATTTTTTCCTTTAGTTACTTTACTACAAGCAAAAGTAAATAAGCTAGGAGGTAAAGGCCCCCAGTGTGTTGTGATTGAACATACAGTACATACCTTTTGGTCCTTTGATAAGTTTAATTTCTATGATGGTCTCCAGCATGGGCCTGCGGCGTCGCACATAAAGCCGGACGATGGAGCCCGCGACCTTCAGGGCCTCGACTGCTTTACTGTGGGAGACTTCAGACACGTCGGCATCATTTACCCGCAGGATGCAATCATTGACTCTGGAGGAGGAAGACAGGAGATGAGCTGTGATGACAATAATTGCTAATAATTAAGAGCAGCGCCGCGCTCGCACCGCTTCAACTTTTCTAAATCTGTGAGCTCTTGTACTTGAAGGTGGATATACGTAAAATAAACGGCAATGATATACATTTACGAGCGAATACTAGCAAGGTAGAGGCTTTCAGGTGAGATTAAAATGATTTATTAGTAGTTGTTTTAATCCATTTTACATGCACATTTTGTTGTCGTCTTTCTGAATGTAACCCGTCTTATTATTACTGTTCCACGTCAATTCATTGTTTTGTGATTCTCCACTTTACCTTTTCCATCGCTGAATACATTTTAAAAATGACATTTGATGGCTAAAGAAGGAATGGTAATGGTGATCTATATTACATATTCTTAACAAATGTTTGTATTGTGATTTGCAGTTCATGTAAAACCAAACCAGAGCCAGTGCAGTGGCAGGATTTTGCTCAGCCTTTTGTTCCACAGTGTTATTTTTATGCTCCCTGTGGACCTGTGTGCATATGCCAGTGTGCAGTCATTAGCATTGGACCATGTTTACATACAGTGGTGACCTGTGCATCATGGGAAATGCTTTTAGCCTGTTCTCAACATGAAGTGGCTTCAGAAAAGCTTTCAGCCCACTTTTAAAGGAACAGGCCACTGCTTTTCCATACTGAGATCTGTTCTTACCTGAGCTTAGACGAGTTGATGCGTACCTGTCTGGTCTTTGTGCCCTCAGTCACGGAAATAGACTGAAGATGTTGTTAGCATTAGCCTCTGCTAGCGTATTCTTATGGGGAAAAACTGGAGTGAAGTTAGAAGCCACCAAGCTGTTCCACGTTTTCCCTATTTAAATACGTTTCTGTGAGTAGTTACACCATCCAAGTACAGTTACACCATCCAAGTATAGTTACACCATCCAAGTATAGTTACAAGTACAGTTACACCATCCAAGTATAGTTACAAGTACAGTTATACCATCCAAGTACAGTTGGATGGTGTAACTATACTTGGATGGTGTAACTACTCACATAACTGTATTTAAACAGAGAAAACGTGGAAGAGCTTGGTGGCTTCTAACTTCAGCCCCGTTTGGGTCCATAGGAATACGCTAGCAGAGGCTAATGCTAACAACATCTTCAGTCTGTTTACGTGACTGAGGGCACAAAGACCAGACAGGGACGCATCAACTCGTCTGAGCTCAGGTAAGAAGAGATCTCAGTGTGGAAAATTCCTTTAAATATTTCTATGTTATTATTATAAAGAATCTCATAGTCAACGCGTAAAAGCATTTATTTTAACTTAATCTGTCACAATTACCTTTCAATGATGTTTTGGATGTAAATGTATGGTTTTATTTCGATATATGAGTTACAAAGATATTTTCAGAGGGGAAATCTGTAAAAATTCAAATGTTGCCTGGTTTTTTGGGTCCAAAACTCAATAAATCAGGGAAGGAATTAAATAAGGAAAAATACCTCTGAAAAATCGTCTGAATTTTGTACAATATAAGTACAACTGGAAAGCGTGCTGTCTGTCAGTGCTACTAAAGTCCAGATTTCCTTGCAAGAGTAAAGCAGTAAAAACGTGTTGTACTGCACATGTTCGTGTTCTTTTCCACCTCTTTCCTCTGCTGGCTTTTCTCAGAAAGGATATTATCATTAAAGGACGTACAGCATCTTGCTGTGGACTTCACACACGGCATGTAGTTTGACAATACCATCGTTTAGGGCGAGTCTGGTCTTTTTTCTACTTTGACATTGAAACTAAGATGTTACGAGCCCAGACTACACAGAAATCCTGAAATTGCCCACGCATGAAATATCAATGGTTTCACCTGCTGTGTCTTGCCTTAAGAATAAAGATATAAATAATGATTTGAACAGTATCAGTCTTTAATGAAATGACATAAGAGGGAAATAAGAGTTACGGATAGTTCCTGCTTGTACATGTGTGCGGCCATCATGTCTGGCTGGAGCGTGTGAGGGGGTGCATCATGATGTAGAAGGGGGTGTGGGGTAGGGCTGTGCTCAATATATCGCATCGGCAATATATCGCTGTAGAGTACTTGACAATACGTGTATCGTATCGAGACACCTGTATCGTGATACGCAAATAATGAAATAAAATACATTTTATATGTTTGTTTGACGCCTTAGCTAATTCAGAACGTATCACAACACAGACTAACTACTGCAATAACAGGTTTAACTTGCTAGGCATATTCAGCATGATAAAAACGTCTATTTAGTGGACCCATAAGATCATTTTTCATACGTTTCTTTGTAATATGTATTGAATTATGGACCCTGTATCGGGATACGTATCGTGAAGTTGTTGGCAATACCCAGCCCTAGTGCGAGACTCTATGGGTGTGTGGAGCTGTAGAGGGGTGTGTGGAGCTGTAGAGGGGTGTGTGGAGCTGTAGAGGGGTGTGTGGAGCTGTAGAGGGGTGTGTGGTGCTGTAGAGGGGTGTGTGGTGCTGTAGAGGGGTGTGTGGAGCTGTAGAGGGGTGTGTGGAGCTGTAGAGGGGTGTGTGGTGCTGTAGAGGGGTACAAAACACTGTAGTTGGGTGTGCGAGGGGTACATATGCAGTAGAAAGGTGTGTGCGGAGTAGACAACGCAGTAGAGGGGTGAGTGCATGTGGGCGAGTGTGTACAAATGTGCATTGGCTGGGCTCAGATTGAACACCCCGAGGGGAGGACCAAAACATCTACGCCCTGGCTCCCAAGGACACTGCTCTCCTGGGGGGCCGCGGGGACCAGCTGAGGCCCACAAACTCATACACGCTGCACTGTGTTTAGTGGGAAGCAGAGCGAGAAAATCCGTGGACGTCTAATCAGCAGCACGAAGGCATTTAGCACACATACAATTAAGTCTGGCCAACAAGGTTGAATAATGGATGATTTTTTTTATAATTCTGTACAAAGTCTACTCTGCCGATGTGAAATGGGCAGCACTATTACATTTTCAAACTTTATTATGTTATTTTGTTAAGCTAGTTTGCAGCATGTAATACAAATCATAGCTTAGACAAGTTGGTCTTGAGCCTTTGTCTAAAAATCTTTTGATTCCCTGCAAGTACTCGTCTTAAAAGAAGCTATGAAATATTTAATACAGGCCATTTCATCCTTAAAATAAGTGGAACAAGAACAAAAATAAGTGGAACAAGAACATTTTGTCCCTGTGAAGAATCTTAAACTAAGTATAAAAAGATATTTAGGCTTAAATAAGATAAACGCCTCAAGTGGAGGAGTTCTAATATCTCTGGGTCTTGTTCACGAGTGGAGCGTGTGATGGACAGATGGATCGGTGCAGCGTCTGCAGTGATGCGGTCATTGTATCGGACTGTTGTGGTGAAGAAGGAGCTGAGTCGAAAGACAAAGCTCTCGATTTACCGATCTACGATCTACGT